>ML781264.1:359079-378352 GCA_009831015.1 Picea engelmannii
TTTATTGAAAGGCCTTATTAATATTGACCTTTATTACATCCGAATACATTGATCTACCTATGTGCGGGTTAGGACCTTAACAAATAGTAAATTGTGCTACAATTAAGGAAACTGAAAAACTGAAAGAAACAATGGTGGGGGCCCAAGTGGAATAGGTGTTTTTCCACCAATATCCACCTCGATCATTCCTCCCCCCTTAGGAAGAAATGGTCCCCATTGTGTTGAGTTCCTCCATGAGATGAGGAAACTTCTGCTGAACTTGCTCCCTGGTGAGACACTTTCCTTGGTGAAGGAGTTGGCATGATTTGACAAATCGATATAGTTGGATCCTTGGTGTTCTTGATTTTTGTGTCCATAATCTGATCAGTTGTGGCTTGTTCCATGCAGTCTAGTTTTAACTCTGTTGGTGTGAGTTTCTCTACCATGTCGGTTGTGTCCAGTAGAGGTGGAAAGTAAGGCCAAAGGTGGTTCACATTGAACATTGGGTGTAGACCAAGGAATGGTGGGATACTGAGCTCGAATGAATTGTCCCCTACAGCCTTGGTGATGGTGTATGGCCCATATCAGAGTGAGCGAAGCTTGTGGTGGGGTCCAGCGAGGCGCTTCTTCTGCAAATGTAGCCACACTTTGTTGCCCACCTAGAAGTTGTGTTGCACCCAATGTTGATCATGTTACTACTTGTACTTAGCATTGGATCTGTCCAATATGTCATGAACCTGTTGGTGAATGTGATTAATGCGCTCAATGAAGTTGTTCACCTTGGCATATTCAGACTCAACATGATATGAATCAATCTAAGTAGTTGCAAATGGTATGGCTACATCAATGGGACATAGTAGCTGGAATCCCAAGCCCACCTAAAAGGGGTTGTGGTTGGTTGAGTTGTGGAGGGATTGGTTATAGCTATGTTGTACATAGGGGAGGCTCTCATCCCATGTGCATGGATGCTTTGAGTTGTACATGCGCAAAATGTGTACGATCATCCTGTTTACGACCTCTGTCTGGCCATCAGTTTCGGGATGGAAAGTTGTGGACTTGGTGTCCAACATTGACCAGAGGCTGGACCAAAATTTACCAAGGAACCTGCTATCCCGATTTGAGATAATAGACTAGGGGATCCCAAAGTGTACCCACACTCATTCAAAGAAGAGTTTAGTAGTGGATTTTGTTATGATATTCTTCTTGCAGGCTGCCATAATGGCCATCTTTGAGAATCTGTCGATGACCATGAAAACAAAGTCATTGCCAAGCTTAGTAGAAGGAAGGCCTGACATGTAATCCATGGAGATGGATTCCCAAGGTCAACTAGGGGTAGGCAGCGGAGTATAGAGGCCTTACTTCTTGATGGTCGGTTTGGAAATGGAGAAGGCAGTGCAGGATCTGATGTACTTCCCGACATCCTGTAGAAGGTTTGGCCAATAGAAATACTTTTGCAGTACTGACACTATTTTCTCGACCCCGAAATGCCCAGCAACCCGATTATAGTGTGCTTCCCAAATCATATTGGCATGCTCACTTGAAGAAACACAAAGGTGTCCTAGGTGACATAGTAGAGCATCCTGGAGGTGAAAATTTGGAACTCGTTTACCCTCTAAGAGTGTCTTGTATGTGTGGCCAAAATATGGATCACTCTTGTAGAGAAGCAGCCAATCAGAAGTCTCATGCCCACAAGAGTTGAGCACGGTGTTTATCGCCACGATGAGTGGTCGGCTGAGGTAATCTGAAACATTATTGGTGTTGTCCTTCTTGTACTTGATGTTCAAATGAAACTGTTACAAATATGTGGACCACTTTTGATGGTGATCATTCTGCAACTTCCCTTGTGTCTGTATGAACTGCAGGGGTCATTGTTATGTGTGGATGATTGTTTCCTTCCCCAAAATGTAATGCTTCCATTGTCGGCAAGCCTGCACAATGGAATACATTTCTTTTTTATAAGTGGGATACTTTCGGACTGTGTTGGACAATGTCGCACTGTAATATTCCATTGGATGCCCCTGTTGAGTAAGAATTGCCCGAACAGAATAGTCAGAGGCATATGTCTCGATCTCAAATGGTTGTTACAAGTATAGTAATGTGAGCACTCGGTCACAACAAAGGCGATGTTTCAATTCTACGAATGCCTTTTGTTGATATTTCAACCAAAATAATTTTTCTTTCGCTCCTCCCTTGGTGACTTGACTCAAGGGCCAAGTGATATGAGAGAATCCAAACACAAACTTGCGGTAGAAATTATCAAGACCCAGAAAATTGCGAAGCTCTATTAGAGTGGTCGAGGCTGGAAAATCTTGGATGACTTGGATATTGGTTGGATTCACATGCACCCTACACTCATCAATAATGTATCCTAGATATTGAACCTGGGTCATGCCAAAATTGCACTTCTCCAAATTGGCACAGAACTTGTGTTTCCACAGTGTTTGGAGGACCTGTCGAATGTGGTGGAGGTGCTCTTCCCAAGTCTGGTTGAATATCAGGATGTCATCCAAGTACACTACTACAAATTTGTTGGTGAATGGCTTCAAGATTCCATCCATTAGCCTCATGAATATTGCGGGAGCATTCATCAACCCGAAAGGCATGACCAACCATTCAAAAAATCCCTCCTTGGCTTTGAAGGCAGTCTTCCACACATCAGACGGTTCGATTGGTACCTTGTGATACTTGGACTTCAAGCCAATCTTACTAAAATATTTTTCCCCTTTGAGTTGGTCCAGAAGGTCATCAATCCATCGGATCGGGTACCTATTCTGGACAATGATCTTGTTCAGCGCCCGATAGTCAATACAGAGTCTCCAATTCCCATCCTTCTTGTGCACCAACACAATTGGGCTCCCACAGGGAAGTGAACTTGGCCAGATGTGACCTTTATACAATAGCTCCTGAATCGACCTATTGATTTCATCATTCTCCAGAACATAGCATCGATAGAATGGTCCATTAGGCAACGATACACCTCGGGTAAGATCAATGGGGTGCTTGACCTGACAGTGCAAAGGCACCCCTGCAGGTGAGGTGAAGATGTCCTTGTACTCCTACACCTTCTCCATTTGTTTTCATCATGCGGAGGAGCCCTGTCTAGAGGTCGTGGCCATAGTCTTCTTCTTTCCCTGAGGGACGATCATCAGGAAAACAAATTTCCAGTTTTGGAAATGACGTTACTGCATTGTTTTGCAGTAACCAAAGAGATAACGGTAGGTGGTGGTACCTATGGTATCCTGTACAACTTATTTCTGAAGGTTACAAAAACATTGTGAGGCCGAGACTCATACACAGCATGTTGCTTCCACAAGTATGGTTGGCCTAATAATATATCACAAACATCAAGAGGAGAAATGTCACATAATACCTCATCAGTGAAGGGCTTCATGTTGTAGGGAAGGTGGCACTGCTAGCTGACACAGAGATCTCATCGTTGGTGAAGCCACCCGATGGTGTATGGATGTGGGTGTTCTCTAGTCATCAAGCCCAATCGCTTCATGACCTCTTCTAAAATGAGATTCTTTTGGCTCCCACTGTCGACAATAAATTGTAGCGGAGAACCCTTTACCCACATCTGGGAGTGGAAGAGACACTCCTCCTCCTCTGGATCTTTAGGTTCTTCCTTTTGGATCTTTGTGGTGGAAATGGTGGCATTGGGATCCACATGGATAATATGATTCCCTCTGTCATTCCCCTTCTTGAGTTCTAATTCAATGTCAGAGCATGCATCTGATTTAGAATCCCTCATCTCGACCACCAATGACTGTTTTGCCTGACACTCACTTGTGTTGTGAGTGGAGCTCTTATGGAACTCACTCCACTTTCTTGTGTCCTTCTTCGGCTTCGCAGTGTTGTTCTTTACTTGCGGCTTTGGTAGGTTATCTTGATTTTTTGTACCTTGGATTTGTCCTTTGTTTTGCAGTTTGGTGGCAGCTTTCAGTTTCTTTTGATTCACAGATCCAAAGTCTCGCTTCTTCTGTTTGAATTTCTGCTCAATCTTGGCAGCATACCAGTATGTTGTCGTACCAAGAGAGGAGATGTTGAGGAACTAAATTTCCTCCTGAATGTATCTGTTTAGAAAACTGTGGTACTTCAGCACCAAATGTTTCTCTGAATCTTTGATACCCAACTTTGTGCACAGGGTATGGAACATATTCATCAGCTCATGCACATATTGATCCCTTTGTTTCCGCAGCATAGTCCATTGTATGTACTTGTCCTCATAGCTCCCCACCAAATAATATTGTTCCTTGATAGAGTCTTGGAAATAATTCCAAGTGGGTATGACCGAGAACAGAGCAGGTTCCTCCTCATCCTTTTTCTCACAGTAGGTTTCCCACTAGTCCTTGACATGGTGGGTGGCTTTGAGCAGTGAAAAAATAATCTTCTCCCAGTCAGAAAATTCATGAACCGAGAAATATCCTAATAGATTCAACCATCTATCTATGGAATCTTAATCTATTTGGCCATCAAATATGGGAATGTCAAAGTTTACTTGTACCTTAAAAGGGGTTGCGCCTCCAGAGTGGTTGTTGGATGCAGATGCACCGCCAATGGGAAATCCTTGAAGGATCTGGGCGAAGTTATCCATCATCGCGTTCCTTAATTTTTCAAGGGCCTCCCCAAGCAATATTTTGATAGGATCTCTTGATCCCTTGTATTTCTTTTCATCCCCCATGGGCGGCTATCATGGTTTGCGAGGTTGATCTTGCAAAGGTTCAACCATATTGACCCCAAACTCCTTATACCTCGACCTCGTTGGGGACATGCGAAGAAGGATCGAGAAAGAGAAGACTGCTCTAATACCACTAATCTGAATATATGAAGGAATGAAACAGAATACACAAATAACCATGAATACAAAGATGCAGTGGAAATAACACTTCATTTCATTAATATCAAAGCACTGAAATTTGTTTACAGACATAATAGAAATAAACTAGCTAGGGCGTTGGTAGCTTATCTCTGAGAAGAGATGTAGCGGATACACGCCTATGAAATCTATGTTAAAATCAATATCAAATGCCTATATGTTATTTAGAAACAATGGAAACCATAAAAATCCAAAAATCTAACCCTAGGAGATGAAACGCTAGAATATGGGCCCCGTCGGGGTAAATTGGTACATCAATTTCTCGAGGTCGTAACTTTGGCATACTATCTCTGTTTGACGCATATGATAAAACATTAGAAAGATATATCTGAGGAATACAACTGATGACAACGAATATAATGGTTCAGTTCAAACCAATATTCGTCAATCTGTTGTTTCCCAAAAAATTTCATTTAGGGCCTCAAAACGGCTCTAGAAGTTCAGGACCCGAAAAACTGCCAAAAATAGTAAATTGTGCTAAAATTAAGGAAACTGAAAAATTGAAAGAAACAATGGTGGGGGTACAAGGGGAATAGGAGGGTGACGAGAAGGGGCGGGGCTAGGATGGAAAATTTACGTTGACGACCTGCTTAACGGACTTACACCCTGGTGAAATCTCCCACACATAATCATGGGTATACCCTCCAAGGAGCCCGAGTGAGTTTGCTCAACGTCAATTCCAGGTACCGTGAAGACTTTCCCCTCCAAAGTCACCTTGGGTAAGAACCTAGAGAGATAGGCCACTAAGGTCACCACAAACAACAGTACAGCCTTGCGGAACAGTCGACAGTCCAATCCACACGCAAGGGCAGGGTATCTAGCCCGAAATCAACTCAAAAGGCTTCCACTCATCATTGTTGGTATACCTCCTAGTGACCCCCGTAATATGTGCAATATCTACACTGATGTCAACAAAGTAGGGTGAGTAACTGTGCCAACACCAATGCGACCTAGTGCTTGACCCTTGTGTTAGAAGGGCTTCCCAGGACAATATGTTGCAAATGGAATTTAACACTCCCTAACTCAAGATGTTATTGTGTGTTTTGAGATTTTGGAGAGTGTATCTCTCTTCCTACTCCAAAGCACTAGCCTAGCTAAATGTTGGTGTAAAAGAGCCCTAGAAAAGAGTTACTAGATAAATTTTAAAATTACGCAATGTTTTTAAGAGCTGTTGTTTACTCAAAGGTAACGGAAGTGAAACTTGTGTTGTATGACTCTGACCCAAACAATGAAAGAATGAAAATGAAAAATAACACTTTTCGTTCAATGAATCCTATGTATGGGAGAGAGAGAGAGTTTTCCAAATCAACTCTGAACTATAATGCACAATTTTCTTTCAAATGTCAATGCAAGCAATCAATAATCAAATGAAAATTCTCTATGTGTCTTCTTCAATACTTCAACAATCTCTAAAATTTGATTTTTCAATGTTTTCTAAAAACCAAAAACAATTTTTTGAAAGAAAAGCTAATTGTTCACTTTCCAAAAAGAACTCTCACTATACCAATGAGAGAGCAGAAAATCAAATCAAAAAGAACCAAGCAATAACAACCTAATCAACTCTTTCAATGAAAGCAAAAATAAAGAGCAAACAAATGAGTCTTCTCAATACAAACGAAAATGTTCTTTCAAACTCATAAGCAAATGAGAAAAAACCAAGTACTCAACCTTCAACCAATCACTGGTTCTCAACTAATTAAACACACTCAGAATCTAAAGTCAGAGAGAATGGTTTTGCCAAGAAGAGACAAGAAACAAAAGTCAAGACACAAAGGACAAGAAAAACCTTGAAAACCTAAAACTGTTCAAGCATGCAAACTAAAGCAAGAAATATATCAATCAGAGGTCCAAGAAACCTATCAGAGGTATTCCAACTGTTCTGGGCAATCAGAAAGACCAAACCTCAAATTCAAAATTTTGAAAAAGACTGTTCGCAGGTAAGCAATATAACACAGTGCGAGAATCTATAATTCTCGCAGGCAACCTTTGAGCAAGGTGCGAGAACCTCGCACTGAACCCTATAAGTAGGGTGTCAACTTGACCAGTTCTCATAGGCTGCAATGGAGTGCAGTGTGAGAATTTCTGAACATATCCAAAAATTTGAAAAATGAAGTAAAATTGCAAAAATCTTTTGGACTCAGAAGGTCTATCAGGATATCCTGAAGAATCAGAGATTGATAGGACAGGATAAAAATGAAATCAGAGCAAATGGCCACAGGAAAACACAAAAATCCACCAAGAAAATCGGATTATTCCCCAGTGGAGTTGCCAATTTTGTTATAGGATAAATCCGTAAGTGCGAACACAAACCGATCTCCCTAGATCCACCTGGATCTAGAACAAATCAAGACAGAATAATACTCTTTCCCTAGATTTAGACTATTGAATGATCTAGGAGGCAAGAATCATGAACATACTGTATGATCGCTTCCTTGAGTCTTTTTTGTTCCAGCTTCGCTCCGATGCTCTTGTGCAGTCAAGACCAGGACATCTCAAACCAATCGAAGTGAAAACAACTTAATATATTCAATAGTTAATCTATGTATATGATCAACGAGTTATACACTAAAGAAGACATATATTTATGGGAAAGGGACATATTACTGTATTATATTGATAGAAATCAAAGATTACAACCTGAGCCTTGATGTTTCAAACCTCGTTTCGATGGCCCTTGGCTCTGACACACACACTTTCTCACTTGCATGAAGAAGATCCACCACTTTTGATCACCTTGCAGGAGTTCTTAGTTGTTGTAGCATCAGTCCTTCACACAGTTTTTCACTAATTCTTGAATCAATCTCTTTCTAGTTTGATTCTAACCTTTTCCATGATAATCCCCTCAATATATAAGAGAGAATGAATTAGTTACTTGGATAGGAATGATCCCAAAATATCAGGAAAGCCAGTACTTAGATAACCATTTGAATGCCATATCATCCTTCTAGAAGATTCCCTTCTAGAAGGTTCGAGAATTTATCTTTTTCCCTTCTTTAGAAAGAGTTCACACCCTAACAGTTAGACACAGTGCAAACTTATCACACCCTAGCTTAAGGCAGCCTGTGAGAATCATTCATTCTCGCAGGAAAATGTATTGGTAGCCTGTGAACCTTCCTCAAAAATGTGAATTTCTAGAAAGAGATGAAGGTAACTTTTTCTTTGGAGAAAGTTCTAATGAAGAGCCTGAATACACCATCATCAATACATCATCATGATGACCAAAATCATGGGTAACAGAATGCCCCCCAAATTCTGAGATTGGAACTAGTGACATTCAATAGACTTTGTAAGCTGCATGTATGTGTCGAGAACCAGGAGCACATCTAATCGGAAACCTGCGAACAATCAAGCATCTGCAGAAAATCATATATATCAATTCTGAGGTAGGCATTCCCATACTTAGATCACAGACTGATGACATTGTAGACATGGGTCATGGCCACCAATCATACACTGTGGATCCATGCCATCAAAATATAGCATAGACACTGAAATACACTGTGGATCTATGCGAAACTTTTCAAATAAAAACGACATAGCCACGAAACATACACAGTGGATCTATGTGTCGCAAATTATACATACTCCATCACAACCTGGATCACAAAGATAATATCCAGGGTCTTCAATCATGTCGCCCAAAGTATGAATCTAACCATGTAATTGCATGTGTCGAAGTCGAACATGGTAGAAACCACTTGATTACCGGTCATTGATAAAACCATTAACAAATGCGAGGGAAATCACCATTGATGTCAATGACTCCCAAGGTACTATAGTACAATCCATCAACTGTGAATAAATGAGTTGATGTCAAACATCTGATGGAATCTTCCAATCAGGAGTCAATAATGTAAACCCACTGTCGAAATCGAGGAAACTTTCCATTGAGGCATGCAAGTTCCAAGGTACTAAATAATTTCTAAGTCTTTATTCCGGATAATGAGCTGATGTCGACAGAACAAGACTCGTCACAGGAGGGCCTTGATGTATCCCCCATCAATGACACGAAATGAGTAACAGAGTTTGAAGGTGAAACATAGCATTTTGCAAATTGGATTGGACACAGGGAAGGCCGACTCGGAGAGAATGGATAATTGTAGACAGCCAACTCAATATAGGTTTCAAATGGACTTCTCTTGAACATATGAATGACACGACCAATGATTTGGCAGAATTGACTCAAAGACGACACATGAAATGACCTTGTAGCAAATCGAATGAGAGACAAATGGATTTCCCAAACTGGCTTCAAATGATGAATAGGGGGTGTCATGTTCAAGAGCGACACTTACTGCTAATCAATACGAAGATGAACCATATCCCTTTCCCAAATTTTCTCCCACCATTGCTGGCAAGTACCTCTTTATTTTTACAAAAGCTTGAAGAGGATCACATATGCTTGTTGATATAATCTCATCCTTCGGACGAGTCCCTCGGAGTATGTTTAACGAACCCTAAGAAGGAGTGGTTCGGTCCCATCACGGGTCTGTTAATGTTTGTTTAACGAGTACAGAGATAGTAAACTTGAAGGTTTTTCAAGATTATAGAGTTTGGAAAAACACTTAAACGAGAACTCTCTCAGTTCCTTTTTCGTAAAATAGTCTGGATGAGACCGAAAAAGAGAGAAATTATCGCTCACCAGACGCGTATTTAAAATACTTTAGCGAGCGTGAAAATAGCAAGGTCGCTCGACGATCTTTTCATATTTAGAGAGTCTGAAAAGAGCTTAAAGAGGACTCCAGGGGGTTCCTTTTTCGTGTAACCTTGTTGAGCCCGAAAAAGTGATAAAACTATGCTTGATCACGTTCTTTGATATTTACGAGTGTAAGAACGGACAAAAACGACACTCGAGGTTTTATGTAAAAACCCTAAAAAAACTCAAAAACACGCCATACCGAAGAAAAATATGTGCATACACTTGTGTTTAGTTATCAACATCATCATACCTGCAAGTCATTACACTCATCTTGATATTAGTGATTAGGTTTAATCAATAAATAAGCATAAAAAACCCAAAATGACATAGTAAAAAGTAAATTAAATGAGTAAATAGTCATTTTTACCATATCATTTCACATTTTCACTATTGAGCTCCAAAACCCCCATTTTACCCTCCAAATTTGACGTCGATTTTTGGGAGCTACACGAGATCATTCAATGAGCCGTTTTCAACATTAAGGTAAGCTCTTCATTCTTGACATTTTCATGGTTTAAATTTTTGATTTCATTGGTTAGTTTTTCATTTTCAAGTTGGTTTTTGAACCCTACATGCGCATAGGCATTCTCGCAGGCAGCCCATACGGGACTTGCGAGAACGATGTGTTCTCGCAGGTGATCCTTGAGCCACCTGCGAGGTGTTTGCACAATGTAAAAGAGGCGCCTGCAAGAACCGGAATCTCAAAAATTTGTTTAAAGATTTTTCCAATGAAAAAGATCTAGATCATGGATAAAATCATTAATCCTCCTTTTATGTCCCTTGTGCAGGTAAATAGCCACAAACATGGTGCTTGAGTGGCGAGAATGAGAACATGAAGAGGATAACGCAAATGCCGAGAATCATCCGCCCACTATAGCTGCATTGAGAGATTGTGGGCTCTTAAAATACTTTCGCATCTCGGGCATGAGAGCCCAGGTCAGACTACTGGAGTATCTAGTCCGTATGTGGGACCCAGATCAACAGGTTTTCAATGTAGGAGCTCATACTTTTTCCATAGACATTGAGGACATATACTTTTTGACTGGGTTGTCCAGGCGTGGGTATCATGTCAGTCTGACTGGTAGTAGAGGTGGTGGCCTCAAGATGAGTGAATACTGCAATCAATAATGTGTACCAGAGGCTAAGAGAAAAAAGGGAAAAGTTTCTATCTGGGGGGTACAATACTTGACCCTCCGCACTATCCTCTTTACTATAGCTCGAATGGCGGGGAGTTCTGCTCCTCATATGGCATTACAGAGCTAATTTCAGTACGCCATCGAGTATTGAGCCTCGAGTATTCAACTGGGCCGATGTTGTGCTTCGTAGTATCAAAAGGCAATTAACTAAATGCATGCGAGGTGAATTGAAAAAATTTGGGTATGGATCTTTACTAGTTTCCTTCTTCCTCGAGAGGGTCCCTGTATTCTGACTACAAGTTGAGTGGAACCTACCGGGTCCTAGGGATCCAAGGATGTTGAGGTGGTGTCGGCTCATGGCCCGGCACGTAGCAGGACCAATCGTCAAATACAACGTTATTTTCTTTGACTGGCTACAAAACCATATGTTGATGGTCGATGAATACACCTATGCCGGGTTGGATTTCCGAGGAGATCCGGATCTGGCACTACCTGAGGACTCTCAGTGGGGAGACCTCGGTAAGAAGTACAGGCATTTTATCTTTTTAAATGTTTTTGAATTTTAATCATATTTAAATGTTTTTTTTTTATGTATTTATCTGAAGACTAACAAAAAATGTTTGTTGATAACACAGATGTTGGACCATATAGACCTCCTGGCACCTCTCCTATCCAGCGACGAGGAGAAGTAGCACCAGTAGCACCAAAGTATGCCGAAGATTATCAGGTGGTGGAACAAAATTTAGAGGGCATGACAGCAGACATTCCAGATATGACTCTAGAAGAGATTCCACGACGCGATCAACGTCACACTGTAGGGGTATCAGTAGCTATGGGTCGACTGCTACATAGGGTTGCTAGGGTAGTCGTGTGTTACCGTGAACGTCATCCGTGACTTCAATTTGTAGAAGCTATAAGCTTCAAATTTTGATATTTTGGTCTTCGGACAAACTTTTTGTAAAAACAACAAACTCTTTTGATCGTTATATACAGATGGCTTCTACCGGTTTACTTTATATTGTGTGAATTAAAATGTGTTTGATTTATAAATGGTTCAAATGTCTGTCCAATACATAATTAGCCAATGCATCTGTTAATGTATTAAGACATCTAGGAATATGTTGATATTCAATGTGATCAAAATAACTTTCCAAGAAGTGAATTCGCAAATACACCTGTAACAAAGTAGGACTTTGAATAGAGTAGATATTAGTTAGTTGTAGTACTACAAGCTGCGAGTCAAGTCGCACAACCAAATGATGAATTCCAAGTGAGATAGCATCAACCAATAATTCAATGACGACGCTATACTCTGCAATGTTGTTGGTCGCACGACCGAGAAATACACCTCATAAAGATATAAGTTCGTTTGTTGGGGCATAGATTGCCCATGCAGGGGAAGCTAGGTTCCGAGTACTACGACTAGCACCATCAGCGAAGACAATATAGGGTAGCGAAGACTCCGACATCTGGAAATCAAACACAACGTCACATAAGGGCAGAGACCAGATAACGTCAAAAGCAAACTAAAGTAACACACACAAAGTATGATACATAAAATACAAGTACTTGTGCACAAATGACTTATGCATAATACTTCTTCAAGTACAAACCATTCCTGGGTTCACTCAAAGGGACATCATCATAATCAACCAGTTCATATGCTCCTTTTTCCTATACTCGGTGAACAATATAAGGTCCTCGCCACATTGGCTCGAACTTCCCAGCTCCTAATGTATCTCGATCCTGTTCATAAAGAAGAACAAGATCACCTTCAGAGAAAACGCGAGGCTTGACATGCTTGTCATACTGTGCCTTGACACGTTTTTTCTAGGCTTCTATTATTAGAGTCGCGTCACATCGAGTTTCGTCTAATCGCATCAGATAAAATAAATGTTCTTCTTCAGCAAAAGTATTGGGTAAGATTTTGACAGCTAGCTTCAGAGAGGGTATCTCACATTCTATTGGAAGAATGGCTTCCACACCATAAACTAATCAAAAAGGCGTAAACCCCGTAGAGGATTTGACAGATGTCTGATATGCCTACAATGCTGAAAACAACATTGTGTGCCAGCTTGTTTTATGAATTCCTATCATCCGTCGAAGAATAGTTATGAGAACTTTGTTTATTTCTTCGACCTGGCCATTAGCTTGCGGATAATAGGGTGTTGAGTTATCATGACGAAGACCCAACTTTTCTGTAAGTTCAGACATCATAAAATTCCTAAAATGACTACCGTGATCAGTGATGATAGCTTGAGGAACACCATAATGAGCTATGACATGGTTGAAAAGAAACAACGCTACAGTCTTTCCAGTATTATCGAATGTTGGCATCGCCTCGGCCCATTTTGTAAAGTAATCAACAACTACAATGATGTAACCATGCCCCCCGACAGAGTGAGGGTGACATGTCATAAAATCGATGCCCCATTTTGCAAAGGGACCAACTAAGACCACCGAATGAAGAGGAGCAGGATGTGACCGAATTTTCTGATTGTAGGTCTGGCAGGCATGGCATTTCCAAACGACAGTAATGCAGTCGTTGAACAAGGAAGGCCAAAAATATCCTGCACGTAAGATCTTCTGGGCAGTAGCATACCCAGACATATGACCACCACATGCTCCGGAATGGCAGTCATTCAGAGCTTTCTCGGCTTCAGCAAACGTTAGAAAACGTTGAAAAACAGAATCAATTCCCCGACGGTAAAGAGTATCCCCAAGGATGATGTAGTGACGCACTTGATAGCGTATGCGACATCGTTCGGTACTAGACAAAGGAGGTCGGAAATTCTGGGTTTGGAGATATATAATGATATCTCCATACCGAAGATCGTCAATGCTAATGAGGAAAAGAGATTCATCGGGTAATGAATCTACTGCTACATTTTCCGTGGCAGAGTGAGGAAAATTACATATCAACTCAGCGAAAACTAAGGATTTCTTAGACGTGGCACGATCGAATTCCAAGTCAAACTCCTGGAGTATGACAATCCATTTGGAGTATTTCCCCCCTAGAAATTGACGTGTCAAAATATGTTGCATAGGGTTGCAATGAGAAATCACTGTAGTTTTCCTGGAGACGATATAATGCCGAAAACGTTGAACAGCTTGAACGGCAGCCAAGGCCAGTTTTTCAACATGTTGATACTTGATCTCCGTGGACATGAGACTTCAACTCAAGTAATAAATAACATGTTCATCGTTCGCATCATCCTCTTGGACTAGGACCACGCCGATGGTATACTCAGAGGCAACAAGATAAAGAAAATAATCACGACTATAATCAGGGGGAAAGAGAAGCGGTGCGCGTGTGAGGGACAACTTCAAAGCCTCAAAAGCATTGTTGGGAACGGAATCCCAGACGAACTCTGAATCTTTCTTTAGTAGCCGTGTAAAACCATGAGTAATCTCGGCATAATTAGGAATGAAACAATGAAGAAAGTTTGCTTTCCTCTGCAAACTATGTAACTGGTGCAGTGTAGAAGGAGGAGGGAGATTAAGAATCGCCTCAACCTTAATGGGATCCATCCTGATCCCTTGACGTGAAACTATGAAACCTAGAAGACGGTCGGATTCTACACAAAAAACACATTTATGAGGATTTAAACGAATACGATAGAACTGACAACGAATGAAAATAGCTTGGAGATGAGTGGGGTGATCGACTCGGCGCAAAGAATGAGCTGGTAAATCGTCCAAATAGGGTTGAACAATATGCTTTATATCATGAAAAGCGTAAGACATAGCATGTTGAAACGTCGTGCCAATGTTATTAATACCGAAGGGAAGTTTCCTATAGGAAAAAGTACCCCAAGGAAAAATAAAAGAAGTTTTATGTTGGTCCTCAGGAGCGATGTTAATTTGATTATAGCCAGAGAAACCATCCATGAGAGAGAAGATTTTTCTTCTGGCACAATCATCGATAATCTGGTCGACAAAAGGGGTTGGAAAGTTGTCTTTTGGACAGGCTTTGTTAATATCCCTATAATCAACACATACACGGATACTGCCTCATTTCTTATCAATCGGTACAGGGTTGGAAACTCATTATGTCAGAGCCACCAGATAAATAAATCCGGCTTTGAGAAGTTTTTCAACTTCAAGCTTGATAGTCGCCGCTTTATGTGGGTGGACCGAACGAAGGCGCTGCCAGACAGGTTTAGCTCCAGGGTATGTCTTTATCTCATGTACAACAATAGCAGGGTCGATACCTGGCATCTCTTCATAACTCCAGGCGAATATATCATGAAATTCTTTGAACAGAGATGTATAAGTGACAATTTCATCGGGAGAACATGAAGCTCCAATATGAACATTTTCAACTATCCCAGGTTTAACGGATATGTCAATGGGAATCATGGGAGAGATATTACTGAGGTTCCCTTCGGTAAACACATCATGTGTAGATCCGGGAACGGTAGATATAACAACAATGGTCGACGGATTCGAAATTCGTTGGTAGTTCTCGAGAGTGTGTTATTCCAAAAAGAGTATGGAACGATGATGCCCATCGTCCCAAGGGGTGTCCTCCATGACGGACATGATCATCTCATTAGTGGGAAAGATGACATGGAAAGGATCTGAGGACAACTCGTCAAGAGAGGGTGTAGAAGGTGTTTCCGATTGAATGGATTGATAATCAGACTCAACCGGACTTAACGACATGACGTCGCGGAAACGAGTGTGATCTCCAGGGTCAGGGACTATCCAAGGGTTGGAAGACATAGGAAGTTCATGACATATGGCAGAGATCATGTTGATAGAGGCTACGGATGGGCGTGGAACATTGGGCGGAGGAATGGGGAAAGTACCCATTAACGAAGAGTCCTTTAAAAGGCCTACACCGACATTCTCGTAACCCGGCGGGGTTTTAGCTTTAAACGGCACGTTTCCAGTACGATAATCGGAATTAAAGAAGGCAAGTTGGTCAACTGTAACAACCTTTCCTTGATGAGGAAAACGCACTACACGAAAAAGTGTTGACACAAAAACATGCATGGAATCGATCCAGCTACGACCAAGCAGAAGATTATAATCAAGGGGAGCATCGAAGACTTCCACTTCAACTTGGACTGTCTTACCTTCGAGAGTAACGGGAAATGATGGAAGAACACCGTAAGGCTTAAAACCATAGTCATTGAAGGCTTTCAGAGTATTTTTTGATTCATTTAAATGAGGAGAGCCAATGGCTTTCCAACAAGAAAGAGACATTACACACATAGAGGCACCCTCATCTATAACAGTTCGGCAAATGTTCTTTTCAGAGACAACAACTTGAATTTGAAACGCAAGTTGAGGGGGTAACCTTAGAATATGATCTTCCAAGTCAAAGACTATTAAATTCATATCGGTTGGCTCAATTCCACCTATAGCTTTCAACAGAGCCTTCCGTTGTGCAGGACAAGACTGAAGGACTTCAAGGGAAGACATCACTGAAGGTGCTTGGGCCAAATCTTCGACAATACTATAGTTCTAGGCCGCACGAGCATGAGAATTCAAAGCCGATTTTCGAACAACACCCTCAAGGGGTCGCACAACTGTATCAAATCTCGGTCATTTGAGATGAAGAGGACCATTTGTATGTGGATTCAGTGGAGAGGGTTGTACCAAAGAAGGAGGTAAATCGTCAACCTTCTCCTTAGATGGAGAATAATCTTTGGCTCTAGTTGTGATTGCAACATTATTCTTCTTAGAATCACCAGTACACATCAAAACGTATGATGTCATAGAAGTAGATGGTTGGTCATGGATGACCAACTGAGCCTGTTGTTGAGATGGGAAGGGTTGGGACAAGACAGTCGGCGTAGATGGTTTGGGTGTTCCTTGGAGGAACTTAGTAACTTCGGCACGTCGTGGACAATCCTTTGTGTAGTGATCATCACCACAGATAAGGAAAGGGTATCTTGGTTTGCGCTTATCCTGATCTTCAACAGGAGGATTTTTAGTTTGCTCTGTTTGATTATTATTTTTACCCTCCTTATTCTTGCCTCTCCCCTTTTTAGATTTATTTTTACCGGTCTGGGTAGATTGAACGATGTTCACCTCAGAATTTTTACCGGCGGGAGTGGAAGGAGACAGAGCATTTTGAACATTAGAAGATGTAGATTTAGGGGTTGTACTTGAAACAAAATGTGAGTGGGTATGGGTAGTACCAATCACACCATCAGCTGCATGTGAGGCAGCTGGAGCAGTTGAAGTGCTGGAAGTACCAGGACGAGGTAATTCAAGTAGCAAATCGTAAAGTGTTCCCATTTGCGAATAAACGAGATCAATATATTTAGCACGACTTATAGCCTGCTCCTCCATAACAACACCACCCATGGCAATGTCTTTACCAATTTCGTTCACAAAGGATTTTGTAAACCATTCAGCCAGTAACTGATCGGGGAGTTCAAGTTTGATGAGATGTCGTCTCCTTCGCCACTCATGAATATGATAATATATATGAGTACCTTTGCTCTATTTGAGGGAAGTCAAAATCTCAGTCCCGGTATCATAACGGATCGGTAACTGGTAATGTGTAAGAAAATCCATAGCTAGGGTGTTAAAATCAGAGAAGAAAACTCGTGGCAATTCAATATACCACTTCGCAGTGGAACCTGTAAGGGTTCGTTGAAAAAGACATAGACGAATAGAATCATCCATCAACAAGTTGGATGAACACCACAGATGAAAATTCATAACGTGATTGTTTGGGTCCTCTCCCACTTTTCCATCAAATTTTGGAATGTCCGATGGAAGCTTGGCGGGAATAACATGCCATTGGGGAGAGTGACGAATAGGATCATTTAGAATCCTAGACAAATCTAGAAAATCCAAAGTAGCAAGAAAAGGTAACTGTCTATTCACCTACAGGTACTGGTGACTTTGGGGTGGAAGCTCTGTTGGCAAACCAGTAGGACTGTATGCAGTCTATCCATATTGGGAAGACCCTGACTGATTCAGTGGTGGTTGGAGAGGATAGTAATTCCAAGGATGATAACCTTGAGTTTGAGTAGGGACCTGAGTTTAAGTATTGTGACTCTAATCCCAAATAGGATTAGGTATACCTGGATATGGTTGGCCCATAGTAGGGACAGTTTGCTGCCCCCCAGCATTTTGAGGAAAGTTTTGTAGAATCTGATTCCAATACTGGGCCAATTCAGGAGGTATGTTTTGTCCAAAAGGGGAGGTTGGTCCTCCTATCCTAGATTGTGTTCCAACCGAAAATTGTGTAGCAATTGGATTATGTCCGGTAAGAGGAAATGGAATCGTACCACCTTGTCCACCAACGGGAATATGCAAGTTTGGTGCAACAGACGGTATAGTGCCACTAGGATTAAGATTGCCAGAAGGAAATTGAGGGAGTGTCAGAATAAAACTAGGAATAGGGTGCCCAGGACCTGGAGAACCGGCGGGGGTTTGTGGAGGTGTTGGATTGGAAGCATTCAACAAAGCATTCAATGCATGATAACTGGGTGGTAATGTCGGGTTGACATCAGGCATTCGCTGGGTATTGATAGGAGAAAGACTAGCTGCAGTAATTCTGGTTTGGACACTCGTAGTATTCACAAGATGGGCCATCTCGGGAGGGAGAACAAAGTGATAAGTGGTAGTCACTGGTGTAGTTTCGGTCTCAGAAAACACCGGAGGGTTGATTTCATAGACTGTAGGTGACTCAGTACCAAAAAGGACTCGTCGGAAATCACCTGACCAAAAAGGATCTTGGCCTACTACACCGGGAGAAGGCCCAATGGTTGATTCAGAAGAGGTAACAACGGCTTCGTCAGAAGAATTTAATCGCACAAAAGGTCGTTCACCACGGCGAATGCGATAGTCCTCTCTAGTATTGGTAATTCGAAAAGGTTTTAGAGAGTCAGTGGATTCTACTTGTGGTGTGGTGACAACTGGAACGTCACTTGTTTCCCCGTGTGGTGGAGTAACCACTGGGACTTCAGTTTGATGGGGAGAACCCTCAGGTGTACCGGTAGGCGAGGGTTGAGAATCATCCAGATGCTCTGGAGATAAACCTTGCATTCTATGTGAACGTCGTGGGGGAGCAATTGTAAATGAGTGACAAGCTCTGCGAAAAAATTCTTATGGTCAACTTCGATAAACAGACAACACACACTAGTAAACAAAATCTAGGAAGCAATCACCAGACAAACAAGAACTTCTAATATCGAAGCCACTAGTTGGTGATGAAATCCAACGTCGCAACAACGAGACGAGAAGGGACGGGGCTAGGATGGAAAAGTTACGTTGACGACCTGCTTAACGGACTTACACCCTGGTGAAATATCCCACACATAATCATGGGTATACCCTCCAAGGAGCCCGAGTGAGTTTGATCAACGTCAATTCCAGGTACCGTGAATAATTTCCCCTAGATAGTCACCTTAGGTAAGAACCTAGAGAGATAGGCCACTAAGGTTACCACAAACAATAGTACATCCTAGGGGAACAGTCGACAGTCCGATCCACACGCAAGGGCAGGGTATCTAGCCCGAAATCAACTCAAAAGGCTTCCACTCATCATTGTGGGTATACCTCCGAGTGACCCCCGTAATACGTGCAATCTCTACACTGATGTCAACAAAG
>ML781264.1:378749-395289 GCA_009831015.1 Picea engelmannii
CAAGATGCTATTGTGTGTTTTGAGCTTTTGGAGAGTGTATCTCTCTTCCTACTCCAAAGCACTAGCCTAGCTAAATGTTGGTGTAAAAGAGCCCTAGAAAAGAGTTACTAGATAAATTTTAAAATTACGCAATGTTTTTAAGACTTGTTGTTTACTCAAAGGTAACGGAAGTGAAACTTGTGTTGTATGACTCTGACCCAAACAATGCAAGAATGAAAATGAAAAATAACACTTTCCGTTCAATGAATCCTATGTATGGGAGAGAGCGAGAGTTTTCCAAATCAACTTTGAACTATAATGCACAATTTCCTTTCAAATGTCAATGCAAGCAATCAATAATCAAATGAAAATTCTCTATGTGTCCTCTTCAATACTTCAACAATCTCTAAAGTTTGATTTTTCAATGTTTTCTAAAAGACAAAAACAATTTTTTGAAAGAAAAGCTAATTGTTCACTTTCCAAAAAGAACTCTCACTATACCAATGAGAGAGCAGAGAATCAAATCATAAAGAACCAAGCAATAACAACCCAATCAACTCTTTCAATGAAAGAAAAAATAAAGAGCAAACAAATGAGTCTTCTCAATGCAAACGAAAATGTTCTTTCAAACTCATAAGCAAATGAGAAAAAACCAAGTACTTAACCTTAAACCAATCACTGGTTCTCAACTAATCAAACACACTCAGAATCTGAAGTCAGAGAGAATGGTTTTGCCAAGAAGAGACAAGAAACGAAATTCAAGACACAAAGGACAAGAAAAACCTTGAAACCCTAAAACTGTTCAAGCATGCAAACTAAAGAAAGAAATATATCAATCATAGGTCCAAGAAACCTATCAGAGGTATTCCAACTGTTCTGGGCAATCAGAAAGACCAAACCTCAAATTCAAAATTTTGAAAAAGATTGTTCGCAGGTAAGCAATATAACACAGTGCGAGAATCTATAATTCTCGCAGGAAACCTTTGAAAAAGGTGCGAGAACCTCGCACTGAACCCTATAAGCAAGGTGTGAACCTGACCAGTTCTCGCAGGCTACAATGGAGTGCAGTGTGAGAATTCCTGAACATATCCAAAAATTTGAAAAATGAAGTAAAATTGCAAAAAGCTTCTGGACTCAGAAGGTCTATAAGGATATCCTGAAGACTCAGAGACTGATAGGACAGGAGAAAAATGAAATCAGAGCAAATGGCCACAGAAAAACACAAAAAGCCACCAAGAAAATGGGATTATTCCCCAGTGGAGTCGCCAATTTTGTTATAGGATAAATCCGTAAGTGCGGACACAAACCAATCTCCCTAGATCCACCTGGATCTAGAACAAATCAAGACAGAATAATACTCTTTCCCTATATTTAGACTATTGAATGAACTAGGAGGCAAGAATCATGAACATACCGTATGATCGCTTCCTTGAGTCTTTGTTGTTCCAGCTTCGCTCCGATGCTCTTGTGCAGTCAATACCAGGACAACTCAAACCAATCGAAGTGAAAACAACTTAATATATTCAACAGTTAATCTATGTATATGATCAAGAAGTTATACACTAAAGAAGACATATCTTTATGGGAAAGGGATATATTACTGTATTATATTCATAGAAAGCAAATCTTACAACCTGAGCCTTGATGTTGCAAACCTCCTTTCGATGGCCCTTGGCTCTGACACACACACTTGCTCACTTGCATGAAGAAGATCCACCACCTTTGATCACCTTGCAGGAGTTCTTAGCTGTTGTAGCATCAGTCCTTCACACAGTCTTTCACTAATTCTCCAATCAATCTCTTGCTAGTTTGATTCTAACCTTTTCCATGAGAATCCCCTCAATATATAAGAGAGAATGAATTAGTTACTTGGATAGGAATGATTCCAAAATATCAGGAAACCAGTACTTAGATAACCATTCAAATGCCATCTCATCCTTCTAGAAGATTCCCTTCTAGAAGGTTCAAGAATTTATCTTTTTCCCTTCTTTAGAAAGAGTTCTCACCCTAACAGTTAGACACAATGCGAACTTCTCGCACCCTGGCTTAAGGCAGCTTGCGAGAATTATTCATTCTCGCAGGCAAATGTATTGGTAGCCTGGGAACCTTCCTCAAATATGTGATTTCTGGAAAGAGATGAAGGTAACTTTTTCTCTGGAGAAAGTTCTAATGAAGAGCCTGAATACACCATCATCAATACATCATCATGATGACCAAAATCATGGGTAACAGTATGGAACATATTCATTAACTCATGGACATCTTGATCCCTTTGTTGTCGTAGCGTAGTCCATTGTATGTACTTGTCCTCATAGCTCCCCACAGAATAATATTGTTCCTTGATGGAATATTGAAAATAATTCCAAGTGGGTATGACCGAGAACAGAGAGGGTTCCTCCTCATCCTTTTTCTCACAGTAGGTTTCCCACCAACCCTTGACATGGGGGGCGGCTTTGAGCAGTAAAAAAATAATCTTCTCCAAGTCAGAAAAGTCATGAACCAAGAAATATCCTTATAATAGATTCAACCATCTATCTACGACATATAAATCTATTTGGAGATTAAATATGGGAATGTCAAAGTTTACTTGTACCTTAAAAGGGGTTGTGCCTCCATATTGGTTGATGGATGAAGATGCACCGTCAGTGGGAAATCGTTGAAGGATCTGGGCGAATTTATCCATCATCACGTTCCTTTGTTTTTCAAGGGCCTCCTCGAGAAATGTTTTGATAGGGTCTCCTGCTCCCTCATATTTCTTTTCATCCCCCATGGGTGGTCGTCGGGGTTTGCGAGGCTAATCTTGCAAAGGTTCAACCAGATCAAGCCCTAACTCCTTATACCTCGACTTCGTTGGGGACATGAAAAGAAGGATCGAGAAAGAGAAGATGACTCTGATACCACTGATCCAAATTTATGAACGAATGCAACAGAATACACAAATAACCATGAATACAAAAATGCAGCGGAAATAACACTTCATTTCATTAATATCAAAGAACTGGAATTTGTTTACAGACATAATAGAAATAAATTAGCTAGGGCACTGGTAGCCTATCTCTGAGAAGTGATGTGGAGGCTAAAGGCCTATGAACTCTATGTTACAATGAGGCTCGAAGGCCTATATGTTATTGAGAAACAATGGAAACCCTAAACATCCAAAAACCTAACCCTAGGAGATGAAATGCTAGAATATGGGCCCCATCGGGGTAAATTGGTACATCAATTTCTCGGGGTCGTAACTTTGGCATACTATATTTGTTTGACACAGATGATACATTGTTAGAAAGATATATCTGAGGAAAACAAATGCCAATAGTGAAAATCAATCTAAGGAAAAAATCAATATTCATCGATTGGTTGATTCCCAAAAAAACGTCGTTTAGGGCCTCAAAACGGCTCTGGAAGTTCAGGACCCGAAAAATTGCCAAAATAGTAAATTGTGCTACAATTAAGGAAACTGAAAAACTAAAAGAAACAATGGTGGGGTTCCAGGTGGAATAGACGGATGTCCACCAATATCCACCTGGATCATTCCTCCCCCCTTAGGAAGGAATGGTCCCCATTGTGTTGGGTTCCTCCATGAGATGAGGAAACTTCTGCTGAACTTGGTCCCTGGTGATCCACTTTCCCTCATGAAGGAGTTGGCCTGCTTTGACAACTCGATATAGATGGAACCTTTGTTGGTGGGTTTTCTTGATCTATGTGTCCATAATCTGATCAGTTGTGTCTTGTTCCATGCAGCCTGGGTTTAACTATGTTGGTGTGAGTTGTTCTGCCATGTTGGATGTGTCCACTAGAGGTGGAAAGTAAGGCTGAAGGCGGTCCACATTGAACACTGGGTGCAGACCAAGGAATGGTGGGATACTGAAATCGAAGGCATTGTCCCTTATAGCCTTAGTGATGGTGTATGTCCCATATCAGAGTGGGCGAAGCTTGTGGTGGGGTCAAGCGAGGCACTCCTTCTGCAAATGTAGCCACACTTTGTCGCCCACCTAGAAGTTGTGTTGCACTCGATGTTGTTCATGCCACTACTTGTAATTAGAATTGGCTCGGTCCAGTATGTCATGAACCTATTGGTGAATGTGTCGAATGTGCTAAATGAATTTGTTTGCCTTGGCAGCTTGAGTAGCTACAAATGGTATGGCTACATCAATGCGACATAATGGCTGGAATCCCAAGCCCACCTGAAAGGGGATGTCATTGGTTGAGTTGTAGAGGGCCTCATTATAGCTATGTTGTAGATAGAGGAGGCTCTCATCCCATGTGTGTGGATGCTTTTAGTTGTACATGCACAAAATGTGTACGATCATCTTGTTGATGACCTATGCCTGGACATCAGTTTGGGGATGGAAAACTATGGACTTGGTGAGCTTGATGTCCAGCATTGATCGGAGGCTGGACCAAAATGTACTAAGGAACCTGTTGTCCTGATCTGAGATGATATACTAGGGGATCCCAAAGTGTACCCACACTCATTCAAAGAAGATTTTTACAATGGATTTTGTTGTGATATTCTTCTTGCAAGCCACCATAATGGCCATCTTCGAGAATATGTCGACAGCCACGAAAACACAGTCGTTTACATTCTTAGTAGAAGGAAGGACTGACATGTAATCCATGGAGATGGATTCCCAAGGTCGAGTAGGGGTAGGCAGCGGAGTATAGAGGCCTTGCTTCTTGATGGTCAGTTTGGCAATGGCACAGGAAGTGCAGAATCTGATGTACTTCCCGACATCCCGTCGAAGGTTTGGCCAATAGAAATACTTTTGTAGCACTGACATTGTTTTCTCAACCTCGAAATGCCCAACGACCCGACTATAGTGCGCGTCCAAAATAATGTTGGAAAACTCACTTGAAGTAACACAAAGGTGTCCCAGGTGACATAGTAGAGCATCTTGGTGGTGAAAATTTGGAACTCGGTTACCCTCCAAGAGCGTCTTGTATGTGTGGCCGAAATCTGGATCGCTCTTGTAGAGAAGCGGCCAATCAGAAGTTTTGTGCCCACAAGAGTTGAGCACGGTGTTTATCGTCATGATCGGTGATTGGTTGAGGCAGTCTGAAACATTATTGGTGATTCCCTTCTTGTACTTGATGTTCAAATGAAACTGTTGCATATATGTGGACCACTTTTGATGGTGATCGTTCAACTACTTCCCTTATGTTTGTATGAACTGCAGGGGTCGATGGTCTGTGTGGATGATTGTTTCCTTCCCCAAAATGTGATTCTTCCATTGTCGGCAAGCCTACATAATGGAATACATTTCTTTGTCATAAGTGGGATACTTTTGGATAGTGTCGCACTATGATATTCCACTCAATGCCCCTGTTGAGTAAGAACTACCCCAATATCATAGTTAGAGGGATCTGTCTTGATCTCAAATGGTTGTTGCAATTCTGGTAATGTGAGCATTGGGGCACAATAGAGGTGATGTTTCAAGTCTACAAACACCTTCTTTTGAGATTCCGACCAAAATAATTTTGATTTCACTCCTCCCTTGGTGACTTGACTAAAGGTCCAACTGATATGAGAGAATCCCAACAAGAACCTGCGGTAGAAATTAGCAAGACCCAAAATGTTGCAAAGCTCTGTTAGAGTGGTCGGGGCTGGCCAATCCCGAATGACTTGGATCTTGGTTGGATCCATATGCACCCCACGCTCATCAATAATGTATCCCAGATATTGGGCCTAGGTCATGCCAAAAGTGCACTTCTCCAAATTGGCACAGAACTTATGTTTCCGCAGTGTTTAGAGGACATGTCGGATGTGATGGAGGTGATCTTCCCAAGTCTGGTTGAATATCGGGATGTCATTAAAGTACTCTACTACAAATGAGTTGGTGAATTGTCACAATATGTCGTCCATAAACCTCATGAAGGTTGCAGGAGCATTCATCAACACTAAAGGCATGACCAACGATTCGAAAAGGTCGTCCTTGGCTTTGAAGTCAGTCTTCCACACATCAGATGGTTATATTGGTACCTAGTGATACCTAGACTTCAAGTCGATCTTGCTGAAATATTTTTCGCCTTTGAGTTGGTCCAGAAGGTTATCAATCTGTGGGATTGGGTACCTATTCCAGACAGTAATCCTGTTCAGTGCCCGATAGTCAATACAGAGTCTCCAAGTCCCATCCTTCTTCTGCACCAACATGATTGAGCTCCCACAGGGTGATGAACTTGGTCGAATGTGACCTTTATGCAACAGCTCTTGAATCTACATCTTGATTTCATCGTTCTCTAGAATAGAGCACCGATAGATCGGTCCATTGGGCAGCGACGCACCTAGGGTAAGATCGATGGGGTGCTTGACCTGACAGTGCAGAGGCACCCCTCCGGGTGAGGTGAAGATGTCCCAGTACTCCTCCACGACCTTTTCCATTTGTTTTTTTCGTGCGGAGGAGCCCTGTCTAGAGGTTGTGGACACAACCTTCTTATTTCCCTGAGGGTGGATCATTGGGAAAGCAAATTTCCCGTATTTTGAAATGAGCTTACTGCATTGTTTTGCAGTAACCAAAGAGATAGCGGCAGGCGGGGGTACCTCTAGAATCATGTACAACATATTTCCCAAGGTAACAATAATAGCGTGAGGTCGGGACTCATACACATCATGTCTCTTCCATAAGTATGGTTGGCCTAATAATACATCACAAATATCAAGATGAGCAATGTCACATAATACCTCATCGGTGAAGGGCTTGATGTTGTAGGGAAGGAGACACTACTGGCAGACGCGGACATATCATCCTTGGTGAAGCAACCCAATAGTGTACGGATGTGGGTGTGTTGTGGTTGGAAAGCCCAACTGCTTCACGACCTCTACTGAAATGAGGTTCTTTTGGCTCCCACTGTCGACAATGAACTGTAGCGGGGAACCCTTTACCCACATATGGGAGTGGAAGAGACACTCCTCCTCCTCTAGATCTTCTGTTTGTTCCTTTTGGATATTCGTGGTGGCAACAATGGCGTTGGGCTCCACATCAATAATTTGCTTCCCTATGTCGTTCCCCTTCTCGGGTTCTAATTTAGTGTCAGAGTATGCATCTGATTCAAAAGCCCTCATCTCGGCCACCGGTGATTGTTTGGCCCGACACTCACTTGTGTTGTGAGTAGAGCTCTTATGGAACTCACACCACTTTCCCGTGTATTTCATCGGCTTCACGTTGTTGTTATTTGCTTGTGTCTTTGGAAGGTTGTATTGAGATGCCATGCCTTGGCTTTGTCCTTTGTTTTGCGGTTTGGGGGAACCTTTCGCTTGCTTTTGAATCGCAGATCCAAAGTCTCACTTATTTTATTTGAATTTCTACTCAATCTTGGCAGCATACTGGTATTCCTTACCAAGCAAGGAGATGTCGAGGAACTCCATTTCCTCCTGAATGTATCTGTGTAGACAAATGTGGTACTTCAACACCAAATGTTTCTCTGAATCTTTGATACCCAACTTTGTGTGCAGGGTATGGAACAGATTCGTCAGCTCATGCACATCTTGATCCCTTTGTTGTCGTAGCGTAGTCCATTGTATGTACTTGTCCTCATAGATCCCCATGGTATAATATTGTTCCTTTATGGTGTCACGGAAACAATTCCAAGTGGGTACAATCGAGAAAAAAGAGGGTTCATCCTCGTCTTTTTTCTCACAGTAGGTTTCGCACAAGTCCTTGACATGGGGGGCGACTTTGAGCAATGAAAAAATAATCTTCTCCCGGTCGAAAAAGTCATGATTCAACCATCTATCTACAGTGTCTACATCTATTTTTCCATCAAATATGGGAATTTCAAAGTTTACTTGTACTTTAAAAGGGATTGTGCCTCCAGAGTGGTTGCTTGATGCAGATGCGCCGCTAGTGGGAAATCATTGAAGTATCTCGGCGAAGTTATACATCATCGCGCTCCTTTGTTTTTCAAGGGCCTCCTCAAGAAATATTTTGATAGGGTCTCCTACTCCCTCGTATTTATTTTTGTCCCCCATGGGTGGTCATCGGGGTTTGAGAGGCTGATCTTGCAAAGGTTTAACCAGATTGAGCCCTAACTCCTTATACCCTGACCTCGTTGGGGACATGCAAAGAAGGATCAAGCAAGGGCAGACTGCTTTGATACCATTGATCCGAATTTATGCAGGAACAAAAAAAAATACACAAATAACCATGAATACAAATACGTAGCAGAAATAACACTTCATTTCATTAATATCAAAGAACTGAAATTTGTTTACAAACATAATAGAAATAAACTAGCTAGGGTGATGGTAGCTTATCTCTGAGAAGAGATGTGGCGGCTACAGGCCTCTAAAATATGTCCTACAATGAGGCTTGAAGGCCTATATGTTATTGAGAAACAATGGAAACCCTAAACATCCAAAAACCTAACCCTAGGAGATGAAACACTAGAATATGGGCCCCGTCGGGGTAAATTTGTACATCAATTTCCCAGGTTCATAAGTTTGGCATACTATCTTCGTTTGACGCATATGATACAGCGTTAGAAATATATATTCAAGGAAAATAGTCAATATCATACTATTAATAGAAAATATCATGGTTAGGAACAAACCAATATTCATCAACCGGTTGATTCCCAAAAAACATCATTTAGGGACTCAAAACGGCTCCGGAAGTTGAGGACCCGAAAAAACTACCAAAAATAGTAAATTGTGCTACAATTAAGGAAATTGAAAAACTGAAAGAAACAATGGTGGGGGTCCAAGTGGAATAGACGGGTGGCCACCAATATCCACCTGGATCATTCCTCCCCCCTTAGGAAGCAATGGTCCCCATTGTGTTGAGTTCCTCCATGAGATGAGGAAACTTCTGTTGAACTTGGTCCCTTGTGAGCCATTTGCTTTGGTGAAGGAGTTGGCTTGATTTGACAACTCGATATAGCTGGATCCTATGCTGGTAGGTTTTCTTGATATTTGTGTCCGTAATTCGATCAGTTGTGGCTTGTTTAATGCAATTTGGGTTTAACTCTGTTGGTGTGAGTTGTTCTTCCATGTTGGATGTGTCAAGTAGAGGTGGAAAGTAAGGTCGAACGTGGTCCACATTGAGAACTGGGTGCAAACCAAGGAATCATGGGATACTGAGCTCGAAGGAATTTTACCCTATAGCCTTGGTGATGGTGTATGGACCATATCAGAGAGGACGAATCTTGAGGTGGGGTCCAACGGGGTGCTCTTACTGCAAATACAACCACACTTTGTCGCCCACCTGGAAGTTGTGTTTCACACGATGTTGATCATTTCATTGCTTGTACTTAGCATTGGTTTTGTCCAATATGTCATTAACCTATTGGTGAATGTGTTGAATGTGCTCAATGAAGTTTTTCGTCTTGGAACCTTCAGACTGGACATGATCTGAATCAGCCTGAGTAGTTGTAAATGGTATGGTTATGTCAATGGGACATAGTTGTCAGAATCCCAAGCACACTTGAAAGGGGATATGGTTGGTTGAGTTGTGGAGGGACCGGTTATAGCTATGTTGTACATAGGGGAGGATCTCATCCCATGTGTGTGGATTCTTTGAGTTTTACATGTGCAAAATGTGTACGATCATCTTGTTGACGACCTTTGTCTGGTAATCAATTTAGGGATGGAAATTTGTGGACTTGGTGAGCTTGGTGTCCAGCATTGACCAGAGGCTGGACCAAAATGTAATGAGGAACCTGTTGTCCTGATATAATATGATAGACAGGGGGATCCCAAAGTGTACCCACACTTGTTCAAAGAATATTTTACGAGTGGCTTCTACTATGATATTCTTCTTGCAGGCCGCCATAATGGCCATCTTCGAGAATCTGTTGACGACCATGAAAACATAGTCATTGCCATGCTTAGTAGAAGGAAGGCCCAACATGTAATCCATGGAGATGGATTCCCAAGGTCGAATAGGGGT
Source organism: Picea engelmannii (assembly GCA_009831015.1). Lineage (NCBI taxonomy): Eukaryota > Viridiplantae > Streptophyta > Pinopsida > Pinales > Pinaceae > Picea > Picea engelmannii. Next base: position 388,613 of record ML781264.1, read on the forward strand.
AGGGAGTGGAGTATAGAGGCCTTGCTTCTTGATGGTTGGTTTGGAAATGGCACAGGAAGTGAAGGATCTGATGTACTTCCCTACATCATGTCGAAGGTTTGGCCAATAGAAATGGTTTTGCAGTACTGAAATTGTTTTCTCAACCCCAAAATAGTAAATTGTGATACAATTAAGGAAACTTAAAAACTAAAAGAAACAATGGTGGGGTCCAAGTGGAATAGGTAGGTGGCCACTAATATCCACCTAGATCAACTTTGGGCATGAGGTTGTGTGATGCCCCAACATCAAGTGAAACATTTTTTCATGAATCTTTAATGTCACGTAGAAAGGTGCAACAAATTCTTCCTTGTCATATTTATGAGGGAAAAAAACTATGGTGGGGGACTCATCTTGTACATTTAAGGTATCAAGAGTTCTTGTTTATTCTTTTCCTTGTATGGCCTTTTCAATTTTCTTATGATTTGAAGGATTATTAGCCAATTAAACCAATTGTATAGGGATTTTGACTTTAGAAAGTTCTTTTTCAATGTTTAAAGGTGGAACTAATTCCTCAAATTATTTAATTTCTTTTTCTCTTGTTGAGGGCTCCAAAGCCTCATTATCCTTGGGATTATTGGTAAGTTATTTGACTTTATCCTTGAAATGACTTGGGCTAGGATTCTTAGGTTGATGATGACTGTCTTGGGTCGTTGATTTTTTCCTAGGCCTAAGATCATATTTCCTATGCATTTCATCCTATAGTGCATCATCAAATATTTTTTATTGGGTAGAGGACATAAATTCTTGGTTTGATTGACTCTTTAGAATCCACATCTTAGGATTTAGAGAATCTTCATATTCAATTTGAGTCATATGCATGACATCATTTTCCTCTTGGAGAAGATGCACTTCTTCTGTATATTCTACATATTCCACATCCAAAACTTCTTCAACCAGGTTGTTTTCATTATTAGTTTTTACAGGGGGTTGGATGGCATGTTCCTCATTCCTTCTTTCCCTCCTCATGAATTGAGGATTAAAAAGTTTCCTAAACTGATTGGGATTTCTTATGCCTCCCTATTGAGGAACTTTGTTGGCATTTCCATTTTCCTTATCAAATATTGACATCTTATTTGTTAAGTTTCTCATCATCCTGGACATTTCATCCATCCCGGCCTTGTGGGAATATTTATTAGGATCAGAGGTACCACAATATTCTCTAGCCTTTTTCTTTTCTACTTGGTCATGCTTTAAATTCATTTTACCTGATGCAATCATGTTCCCTTAAATTTCTATTGCATTGTCTTGCATTACAAGAAGAGTGGAAGATCTTCTCTCCCTCAATACCATGGAAAAGTCAGCATCAAATGCATTAGCATATGTGACTTTGGATGTTGGTTGTGAAGGCCTTATGTCTTTAGGAATGTTGTTGTAAAACTTATTAAATATTTTGTTAAAATTAACAAAAATCTCATTATCTCTCTTATTGAGTGTGCCAAACTCATTTAGGTAGTATATATTGTCTATTTTTTCACCCCACTATTTCATAAAGGTGGATTCTAGAGCCTGTTAGTTGTCAATCAAAGAAATGGGTAGTTCTCTAAACCACTTTATGACGTCTCCTTCCAAGGTTTGGAAAAAAATTATCATGAAGACATAATCATGATCCACAAATAGATTGTCTGTGAAGTATTGAAAGGTTGTTATGTGTTCTCCAATATAATGGGTTTTTTCTCCATCATACTTGGGTAAAAGCTTCAAGAAATTCTCGGGGAGATCATGGACATGCTGGGGTAAGTTCAATGGTCCATATATAGTAGTGACCCAAGGATTTAAAGGTGGTGGGGGAGGATGGTTACCCCCTTCTCTTCCTCCACCTAATCCATCCATAAGTTTTTTCAATATTAGTCTATTAGCTTCAAAGGATAGAGGAGCTACAAGATCTTTCAATAAGGCTCACAAGGAAGAAATCACTTCTTGACATAATTCTAGTGGCTAATTTTGTAAATATATCAAAGGTTCTAAGGGAAAATTTGAATTATAATGTACATCTACAGGAATATCAAATAGATATACAGATTCAAATATTCCATGAACAATAGAAGGATATGTTTCTAAATTAGGGTTACCTGAAGAAGAAGAGAGTTGGCATTCTCTAATGTTCCTCTAGGTCACGAGCTTTCTAAATATGAGTATATTGGAACCTACTTAGGATCAAGATTAGTTATGGTGTATCTTCTATTGGAGGCCATATTTTCCTTTTGTGGATTCTCGAGGTGAAATGTTAACATCCATATTTCTTAAGCTTGTTTACCATCAAGGATCAGAGCTTACAATGTTGTATCCCGGGGAAATATGTCTTCAAATTATTTTCCCAGAAAATGGTGCCATTTTGGATGTTATCGCTTGATATGTTCCAATGTATCAATGGAATGATGTCGAGGAATTGAGGGGATAAGAATCATGGTGAATCTTAAATCAATTCTTCCATTAAGGAAAATTATGCAAAATTGGGTAATTTTTTTCTCTATCATAGAAAATTTAGATTTAAAATTGAGTGAAGTGGTGATTTAGAAGAAAAACAAGATAAGAATACAAGGCACTGCAAATAACGAATCTTATAGCTTATGGAAATAGAACAACATGCCAAGAAATTAAGAATTCAATAGTTCTAACACATACAATAGATCATTAACACATGCTTCAAATAATTAAAAATCCTCAGATATTCAAATACGTATAGGTACCTCTGCATATCATTTAAAATCTTAAGAAATGACAAGAAGTGGTCATTTTTTAAGAGGAAATCACTTCTATGTCATAGTTATACACCACACAGTAACAATGAACATGTTGCATAACTTCTTTCCTGAGATTTTACTAATGGGGATCTGATACAAGAAACAAAATGAGAGGGGTGGATTTTATAAGAACACATGCACAAAAACAAGAATTACAAAATGAAACATAATGCAAGGGATGAATCTCATGAAGCCTGTTTCCTTTATTATCTCTCTCTGCCTAAGGATTGTGTTCAAAACCTTTGTTTGTAAGAAAATTTTAAATTCCCCAAAGTGTTGAACATAAGAATGAGCTCATCTTCTTTCTTTATATACTTCTTTTTTTGTGAGAAAACCATTCATTTAATCCAATATTTCTTCTTGAAACTGAATACAACTTGTTAGTTTCTTGATACCGCCTCTGGTTTTCCAACTGATTTTACCTAATAAGAACATTTTTACCACCAAAGTTAACATGTTGACATTGTTGTGGGTTTGTTCTCTTTGTCTAATTGAGATTCTATTTGGATTCATCTTGGTGGCTCAATTGGATCCATGTCTGATGCACTAGACCTACTCAAACTTTGAATAGTTTAGGTCCATGTTTGGTTGGAATAATGTCTATCCATTTCCTCTTAGCCACCACTACTCCTCAATGTAGGCCACCAATGACCAACTCTTTCAATCTTTTGCCTCAAGATTCAACAGAGCATTGTTCAATTGATACAACTACACCTTAGGGTAGATTCTCAGATGTCCCTTTGTTCTCATATTTGGTATAATGATACTAGAGAAGTACATTCCCTCCTTCACGAATTGTAGAACATGCTCTCCAGACATCTATAGCCAGGATGGCTGGGATTTTCTCTCGATAGGAGAGACTGGGCAAGTGGGTCATATTCTACGACACTTGGCATCCAAGTAACTCACCTTTTGAATCTATATTACTCACAAATTGGTTCTTTATGTTCCTATGTTTTTCTCTTATAATATCTCAACACGTTATTGTGGAGAAACTTGATAGAGTGAAGTGATTCACTACACCCGGTATGATATTATGAGATTTGTGGCTTGCATGGGTGTGTGTAGGAAATGATTATTATCCTATATCAGTTATAGGTAATGGTAGAATTATTGGTGAAAGGACCTATACATGATGCTCAATTTATTGTTTTATGTCATCTTATCTCATTGATTTGGTGTGCCATTGTTGTATCCCTCACTCGCTTGAAATATTCTTCCACATTCCTTTTTGAACACGTGTCATCTTCCCATAGGCTTATATCTTTTGAAATTTTGGGAGGCACAAAATTTTGAGTGAAATCATGTTGACATCATCATGGGCCCCCATGAACATGTGACAACTTCATATTGGTCCATGTTAGCACCTATGTGGCTCTAGGTTTAGTTTATGTGTAGTTGAGCTCAATCTACTGACTAGAGTTCCCAGTGGGCCCTCTCTATACAGGTGGCAATCTCAGACTAGATCTGATGAGTGCCCTACTAGCATGACACAATGTCCCTAATCCTTCCAAGTGTCCCAGATGGAATTTTGTGTTGGTTCTAGGTGGAACTGAATGGGAGAATAGTTGTATTCTTGGTAATGATCGAGTAGGTGGTTAGGAAAAATCATAATACTATTGTCGTGACCCAATGATAGTGGTTTAGCCTTCCATGCTCTTGTTAGGAAACACCATTCACATCACGACGTGTGTCTCCTTAAACTATCGTTGTACACCTCATGCTTGTTATCTCTCATGCAACTTTACGATGCGACATTGATCACCCACCGTAGATCTTCGTCAGTTGCAGCGATTAGATGATCATGCCTCACACCTTCGCTAGTTCTTGAATCCTAGGCTTTGGTCCCATGATATAACCTCTATCCAAAAAGGTATTAAGTATTTTAAGAGCACAATTAGCCATGTTTTAGCTCACGATAAGTGCCTAGGGGCTTAAAACATTGCCTTCGGCCCTTAGGGCATGATTTGTTCTATTGATTTCTCTAGGGAACCTCAAAATATGTTAGCTCTTTTGGTCTAGGAGCTCTGTAAGCTCACCCTTTTCCTCTACTTTTTCCAATTTTGGTCTTATAATCTTGATCATCATGCATATTGATGACATGCCCAAATCTGGTTCTAACAGAACTCCTTAATGTTACCATCATAGTACTTCTCTAGTAGATATTCCTTCCTAAAATATTTCTCAAATTGCTTTCATATCATCTTGTTTTATTTTAATCCCTTAACTTCTTTGATTTCCTCCCACCATATGGAAGCTCATCCATTCAAATTGAAAATAGTTATCTTTTCATTTGTATTTTTCGAGTAGTTGTGTACTAAAAAATACTTCCGTCGTCCCAACAACCAAGCCTCGACTTCTTCTCCTTTCTCAATTTCCCCATCAAAGGTAGGTGGATTAGCCTTCTTGAATTCTTATGTCAAATAAATTTGTGAGTGTCTCTTTTTCCTCTTCCCGAGGACACTTGACCCAATGTCATTGTTGGACAGTTCCTCTATAGTGGTATTTCCACTAGATCACTCCTATGGAAGTGTCTCCACTAGCTCTTCTTCTCTTAACATATCAATTCCTTTTCCTAGAAGAATTTCTCCCCACATTACTATGAGTTGGTCCATGCTTATGGACATTTAAAGGGATCTTAAATTTCTCTAATTGTTGTAGTCTTGCATTACTAATGGATGGACCCTATTGCAAGTGCTTCTAAATATTGAACATACTCTACAGTAAAATTGCATTCAACTTTTCCTACTCAGCCTGAGCTCTCATGATCATTTAATTATCCGCTTTCAAACTCCTTCTTGTGAGGTGTCCTCCATACTATATTGCACCATTCACCTCTACTTCCTTTTCAGTATGTCCTACATGCTGAAACAATGAAACACTATTATCCATTACATTTAAAATTATTGGAATAAAATTATCGGCCTCGTCAAACAATAGTTTCCTTTGACAATCCCAAGACAAGAATCCATTCCTTCTTATCAGTCCTACTCAAAACCAGTGTCATTATTTGTTAACATAGTTAAATCATTCAAAAATAGAACATGTACTTTCATCATGTAAAGTTCTCTTAAACATACATTCAGCCTTAATGACCTGTTCGATCCTAGAGTTTGAACCTGGCTCTGATACTATGTTGTAACACACTTGACCCCTTAAATCCTCTTAGGCTGGTGGAATGTCAAAATTTACTCTCCCACTAAGCTTATGGTCTCATTTTTACACCCTTGTTTGACATGTATCCCATGTGGCACACATGTGGACTTCTTCTTCATCTTTTGCATTGTAGTACAAAGCTACGTGGGTGTGCTATGGTTTTGAAAATTCCATGGACTCTCCACACTTTTATTCTTAGAAATCATATGGAAGAATTATACTACACAGAAAAGGGGTAATTCTCCTTGATCAAATGACTCTACCTCACAAGGCTCAACCATATTAATGATCAATGATGAATTGAGTTCTATTTCCATCGAGAAAGTAGGTTATACAACCTACATTACATTCTTGATCACTCTCCTCCGATGACTATACTCCCGGCATATCCAAAAGTCTTTGGTTTAAGAAATCTATGGTCCAGATTTACTATGCACCTTGAATTCGTGCAATAGCTAATGTTGGAGATATGGCTATAACAGAAGACTGACGCAGACGGTTAAGGTTGTCATTGATGGCAATCGGTTATGGAGCAGTCAAGGATGTCAACACGACTGCTGGAACACGAATGCTGGAACACGAATGCTGAAACACGACTGCTGGAACACGACTGCTGGAACACGAATGCTGGAACATGACTGCTGGAACACGAATGCTGGAACACGAATGCTGGAACACGAATGCTGAAACACGACTGCTGGAACACGACTGCTGGAACACGAATGCTGGAACACGACTGCT
>ML781264.1:395389-405973 GCA_009831015.1 Picea engelmannii
TTGCTGAACATCTTAAGAAGACGAGGTTTTTTCCCTGGTTGGGTTTCCTCTTGAAAAATCTGTGTCTCGTACTTGTGAATGAATGATGTGTGTGATTGTTGTTCGTTATACTATCTGCTTTATGTTTATAACTCTGGATTTCATAGTAAAGACTCACTGCCACTAAGATTAATGATTCAAAGTTAAAAAATGAGAGTAAATGGTTAATAATCTACACTAACTGATTCACCCTCCCCCCTCTCAGTTAGTTCATACCTGTAACAGCTAACACAACAGTCATTCTCCACTTAATAATTTTCCAGTGGGGGCTACATAAAATCTATGGTTGTGATATTATAGAGATTCCTTACCCATAGATCAATGGATTTTATCTGCTTGGTCCTACACCATCGAAAGTGCCTCACTCTTATTCAATCATGAGACTTCTTGAAAGGTTCATCCCAATGAGAAACACTTCAATGGATATGACGGTCCTTGGACCCTCACATCCAACTATGAGAGATATATTGGATCTCACATATGCTCGACATTTAACTGGAACTACCACTTCGATAGAGTTCCTCCTTCGAGATGGATCATTGAAAAATCATGTTGAATATTTCAACATGCTCTGATATCATGTTGAAATTTCCCTCAACGCAACACCCAACAATTAATTACAAATAAATCACTTATTGAATCAAATCAAAACCAAGTTATGAACTAAACATTACAACGAAAGAATAAATAAGGAAACCAAAAACCTCATGCATAATACACAAAGATGTTCTTCCCATCAACAAAGCTTATCATTCAAACATCCTCAAATCTTACAAGGGATCCCTTACTGGGAAAATAACCCAAATAGAAAAGAGACAAAGTACATCTACATCTGACTAGTTGATCTACTACCAAATATGGTCTACGATTATGTACGACAACAACACAACTGTTAATCTAATACCCACATTGTCTTTCACTATCTATGAAACTGTAATGCCAAAACCCACGCTCTATGTGCGACCCATAACATAAAACTTGTGGTGGTCACGGTAGCCCATCCTTCTACTAAACAATTGATATCTCTCTTACTTTGCCTAGATATCTAGATGAAATTCCTTCTCCACCTATCCAAGGTATCTTTAAATCATGGTCCTTTGTGATCTAACTCTCTCTACATCAACACTTGGATGAAACACTCTTGACCCATTTTCCATGAGATCTCACTCACTCATACAATGTGTAAGCAAAAGTCCTTCTTTGATTCTAAACTCTCCAATTACTCCACACTAGCAAAAGTCCTTCTTTGTTATCTCTGTGTAAAAGTGATTTCTCCTTTACCCTAGCCTTGCTTTTATAAGATTGATTTATGACCTAACCCAAATATCCAAAGTGATTGACGGTTGAGATTACTTCTCACCTCACTTTAGATCAATGGATATTATTTAATTCACTAATTCTAATTAAAGCATTTCCTTAAATACAACTCAACTCACTAATAAAAAAAAATTACTTTAATTATAACTTTCATTAATGTAAATTACCAAAATAGAAGGATTTAGACTACTTCCACATGATATACACCAAGCCTATGCAGAATTACCTATCCAATGCTACATGCATCAACACTCCGTCTTAGTGAGGACAGTACTTCTGTCACCTGGATGTGGCTCTGTCTTCGCTACTAGATCGGCTACCATGGCTACTCTCCAATCCACAGGATTGGTTGTTCCCTTTGATGCAGAAGTTATCCTTACCATGTCATTCAGACCTGTCTTTAAATAATTCCCTCTGATCATGCTCTTAGAAGCGTCCTGCTCCTAAGCATCCTGCATGGCCATATCGGACCATGACTCCTTCTTCACAAACTTGGAAGGCTACTCCTTCCCACTTGAACCTGAAGGCTCACTCTGTATGAGTTGCTTAACCTTAGAAGCTACCTGCTCCTTGTCCTCTATCACTTTGTTTCTTTCCATTTATTGCATAGGATACACCTTTATCCTATATAATTTTCTCTCTCTAACTCTAAAAATAGTTGTTGTGTCTGAGCCAGATCCTATGGGATTCAACACCTTTCCATGTTGGAATGCTACATCATAGCCCTTCTTCTCAATTATTGAGACTGAGAGCACACTCCTCCTAAGTTCTAGCACCCATAGCACGTCCATCACTCTCAACACACCTCCTAAATCCATATGGAATGACATTATTCTAAATCCCTTCACTGCATGTTTGGTGTCCATACCAAGTTCCACATGCACATCTGAGTTAGACCCCATGAATATCTCGAACAACTCCCATGCTCTTGTCATATGACATGTGGCTCCACTATCTATTAGCCAAGCACTAGCTGATATGGTGCCCAAGGAATTCTTGGAAACAAGTAAGAACTATGTATGTTCAAACTTCTTGCAAACTTCTTGCAAAACGCATCCATTTGGTTCTTTGTCAACACATTTGCCTCTAGTTTCATTTTATTTCTTCCCTCTTATTCAAACATTTCCCTGCATAATGCCCAAACTTGTGACATGCAAAGTACTTGACTTTTCTCATGTCCTTCTTTTTGTCATCTTGAGAGGTAGACTCTCCACTGGTAATATTCTCGAACTTTCCCTTCTTTTCCTAGCTGGAAAGAGAAAGGTTCTCATCATTAGTCTTGTGTCGACCTCCATCTAGTTCTTCATCTTGAAGTTCCTCTTGAAAAAATTCATTTCATAGCCTTAACCAATCAAGGAGATTCGCACATGCCATGATCCATTTTATGAACGATGTTCACTCCTTCCTGAATCCTTTGAGTGCCATCCTCACCAACTCTAAATCATCCATTGTCTCCCCAATTGTAGCTAGTCCATCTCAAACCTGTTGGATCCAAGTGAGATAAGTCATCATCGTATCTGATCCTGTCATCTTGGTGTCTCTGAGCTTCTCTCTCAACACCATTTTGTGAATCTTTTTCTTACTATGAAATAAACTCTTCAGAACCTCCCACATGTCCCTGGTAGTTGTCTTTCCCTATAAATGAGGATCAAATGATCCTTCACTCCATCAAAAGTATGCCCATGGCTTTCACATCCTTCTAATTATGGATGACTAGTTTTGTTGCATCTGTTGGGGGAGTGATCTATGTATTAGAAAATTCCCAAATCTCATTCTCCATCAACACCAACATGATCCTCTCCTTCCAAGGAATGTAGTTGGACAACCCATCCAACCTATCCTCAAATCGTAATCCATTTTCCATCTCTAAGATATTATCTGATAACCCTATGTTGAAACTTCCCATGTACTATCATGTATGGCCTATGTCTGCGCTATATGCGCTAACAACATGACTATTACGCTAATAATTGCGTTGTTCCACGTGGTCTGCGCGACTTGTAACATAATACCCACGTTGTTCTTGATCCGACTACAATATGGTTGTTTCCCAGAAATCTTTCCTTTGATTCCTAACTGGTGGTTATCAATATGATAAGATCTCTTACAGATCTGATAGATCTACTACAAAATTACTGGATTTATGTTTGGTCCTCCAAACACCCACCATGACACTCCTGATCCAATAGATATGTTGTTTTTGCAACCTAATATTGTCTCCATATCAGAGTGAAAACTCTTATACCATGTTGAATATTTCAACATGCTCTAATACCATCTTGAGATTTCCCTCAACATAGCGCCCGACAATTAATTCCAAATAAATCACTTATTAAATCAAAGAACAACTCATTTATCAACTAAACATTAGAGTTGAATACTCAATAAGGAAACCAAAAATATCATGCATAATACAAAAAGATAGTTTGCCCATCAACTAAGCTTATCATTCAAATATCCTCAAAGCTTGCAAGGGCTCCCTTACTGGAAAAATGGCCCAAATAGAAAAGAGACAAAGTACATTTTCACCTGACTAGTTGATCTATTGCCAAACTTGTTGTACGACTCTATATGGAAAAAATTGACTGTTAAGTTGATAGCCACGTTGTCCTGCACTATTTGCGCAACTGTAATTCCAAAACCCATTCTATCTGCGCAAACCGTACTAGAAAACCTGTGTTGTCTGCAATCACCCATCCTTCTATTGTATGAATGATCTCTCTCTTCCTTTGCCTAGATATCTAGATGTAAATCCTTCTCCACCTATCCAAGATCTCTTTGAATCAGAGTCCTTCATGATCCAACTCTCTCTACATCAACACTTGGATGAAACACTATTCACCCACTCTCTATGAGATTCCACTCACTCATACAATGTGTAAGAAAAAGTCCTTTGCTTCTACACTCTCTAATCACTCCACATTAGAAAAAATCCTCCGTTTCTATCTCTTTGTAAAAGTATATTCTCCTTTACCCTAGCCTTTCTTTTATAATGTTGAGTTATGACCTAATCCTAATATCCAAACTGATTGGCGGTTGAGATTACTTCTCACCTCACTTGAGATCAATGGCTATTATTTAATTCACTAATGATAATTAAAGCATTTCCTTAAATAAAATTCAACTCACTAATAAAAGAAATTTACTTTAATTATAACCTTAATTGAAGTAAATTATCAAACTAGAAGGCTTTGGACAACTTCCACATGCTAGACACCAAGCCGGTGTGGAAGTACATGTTTGATGCTACATGTATCAACATATCCAACAAATTAGACTCCATCGGTTTTGACATTGACATATCTACGAATATCCTCATCCTTAGACCTTTGGCATCATAATTTTCTCATCAAAAATTCCTCTTGCACCTCTTCCTAGACCTTCCCGACTCATCTCTTTCGAAAAAATCATCAAATTATCACTCTAAGGATCTACGGTCGAGATCTCACCGACCCATTCTCTGATAGATTGACAATTTCCATTATCTCGAAACTTCCCCATCAGAAGGTTAGTATGACTTCATATTTCAGGTTCTCCTAAAGGCTTCACCTGTCGATAGACAATCTTCGGATCCCAGAACTCCAACAAATGGTCAAGATATGATATCTTCACTGGATCAACTTTTGTCGCTTCATCTGGGTTAAAGAAATATTTTAATAGGGTTAAGGGTTATTTCTATACTTAGCAGTCTCACAGTCTTTCCCAAACACCTTCCTGCAAGGTTTTAACTCAACTCTCTTAGGCTTTTAAAACACTTTCCAACAAGCAAGAAACACCCTACCAACGCACCCAAATGAAATTTTTGTATCCTACAAGATTTCCATTTCAAAGAATAGGGGAAAACACAAGGTTATTAACCTGCACTAGCCTCTCATGCTCAATCATCACAGTTACTTCATTTTAAACTTGGATTTAGCATCCATTCATCATATTTAGACCATTAACATGAAAATAATACAATTTACAACCATCAATAAACATTCAACAAGCATATGAGGAAAAAACTTATCTGTTCAATGAAGTATTCAACCAAACAATTGATTGAGGTTGACTGCCTTTCCACCCAATTATAGGCTATGTTTCACTTTGCCTTCTACAACATGCCACCCCTATGCTACAACATGATACCACTAGAGGACTCTCACAGATGACTATTAGGTCAAAGAATGGATTAAGAAGGTTATTCTCTCTCACTCCAGTAGCAACAATAGAATTCCCTTCTTCCCATTGATCTCAAGGCCTCCACAAGTTTATCAGGCACCTTCCTCATAGGATTTCCTCTATAGAAGGGATTCCCTTCTCTGCCACACACCCTTGGAAACGTCCCCTTACTAGTGTCGGTTTCTTTCTAGAAAGTATTGAGTTGTGTCCCTCTTTTTCTCCAGTGTATATATGGGTCTTCTCTATTCCAGGGTGACCATTCAAATCTTGGGAAAACTTCCTATTTCCTTATATTGCTCAGATATATATGCTCGAGCTATGTCTTCTCACATACATTACCATCTATTTGTGAGTCTGTGACTCATCTCTGACACGAATTTTCTATGTTCATTTGTGTATGTGGATTGTGGGTGTCATGTTATTGTCTTCCTATGCATGTTCTTTGTGTGTCATGTCTTTGTATCTATGCATTTTTCTTTTTTCCCCTCTTCCTCCTTATTCCTTCTCCTCCATTGGAACATTCTCCTTATTCCTTGAGATCCCTACTAGCTTCTATCAAAATTAAGTTCCCAGGGTCAAGCTCCCAAATCAAAGGGGAAAATATCTATATACTTTTGGCTGACGCTACAATTGACCCTTCAATATTCCAAGTACCAATTTTGAAGGCAATTATAATTGTTCAACTACCCAATCTAAATTCCATTCTCAGGTTCCTTGTGTTCAATATAAATAGGGTACCTTGGAAAAGTTTATGCATTCAAGTCATGTAGGCATAGGATGGATTGTTGGGCAAGATTCCTATTTTTTTCATTAAAAATTCCCAGTTCCACCTGATCATTCCAATTTCCCACTCATGGTATCATGGCTAGTACTGCAAGGCTTACCTCTCAGTTAGTTTTCTGGTGTTTTTATTAATCATAAACAAAATTACAAGCTTCATTAATCATAATACATGAAGTCTTAAACATGATTACAGTCTTGAGGGAAATAGGGTGTTACACATGAATGTATATTGTTTGATGTGGGAATCCCACTAGCATATTGTGACATTATTATACATCCCTTCAACAAATTTTGACTAGGTTTCATTCAACTCTCCATAAAATGGATATTGTTTGGTGTGGGACTCCCACTAGCATTTTATGACATGATTATGCATCCCTTCAACAAATTTTGACTAGGTTTCATTCAACTCTCCATGATATGTATATTGTTTGATGTGGGACTCCCATTAGCATATTGTGAGGTTAATGACATCTTCTTGATTGAATATTTGATATTGTTTATTGTTGACCTCAACCTAGGGTTTAGGTGCATGGACCCACTTATCAAGTGCTTTAAAAAATTTCCTTCAAAGAAGGGGATGTCGAAGATAACATGGACCTTGAAGGGATGATGAGCACCAAAAGAAATTGACTTGACTAGATGTGATTGGATTTTTCATAATAGGCTTGTAACTAGTTAAAAATCTCATTATGTTGGTTCTAAAGTGCATCTTTAGCTCATAACTTGATAAGTTCAATTTTCCTTAAGCCAACAAAGGTATGGGTGTTGATATTGTTGATTAAGGTTGGTTGTCATTGATGTCAACCCTTGAAGAAAGCCCCGTAGCACAAAGGTTTAGGTAATGAATCCAATATTGTTTGATGTAAATATGACTCATTATTGTTTTGTCATGGTTATTAAGAAGTAAATATGGATGAACTCCAAAGTGGTCCCCTTATGGTGAAAGCCCTCACGGGAAGACGCTTTGTGGAGTAAGAGAACCCATTCTTAATTGTGGAATAATGAGATGAAGGAAAGTGAATTTGTTAGAGAAAATATTATATATGGATAGTGTTTGTCATGTAATTTCTCGTGTATGTGGAACGTCACATAATTCCTCATGGTTAGAGAGTTAAGGCCATGAGAAGTTGGAGACCCCAGGTTTGGGTAATGGACCCAAGTTTGTTTGATGGGTAATGGTATGAGTTATGATATATTTTCAGATAATACTATTCTATATGGATAGTACATGTCATTTCATTTCTGGTGGTATGTAGAACGTCTCATAAATCCTCGTGGTTTGAGATTTATGGCCTTACGAAGTTGGAGGACCCTCATATGTTATCTAGAAGCCCCAAAAGGTCAAAGTAGTCAAAGTGGTTTAAGAGATTTTAAAAGGTAAATAATAAAGTGAAGTTATGAGTGTATTATAACTCAAAGTGAATACAAAATAAATTATTTCAATAATAAATTTAATGGATAAATTAGAAGTGGACCCAACCCTAAAATAAGGAAAGTGTGCCAAGTGACCTAGAAGGTGTTTTTAAGGAAGCTACTTGGAGAGTATAAATAAGAGGCAAGGCTCTCTAATTTGAATCACACTTGAGGATATTGAATATCTATATGTTTCTAAGCTAACCAAGGATATCTAAACTGGAATTCTGAGTGAAGGTTAAGAATAGAAGGCCGAAATGCAAGGAAGGATAAATTCTTTTGATGGTGCTTTCTAAGGTATGTTATTTACAGGTCATCTCACCATTTTCGCTATAATTTTTTTTCTATAATGATTCAGACCGTGAAATTTCTATGGAAGTGAGAAAACATATCCAAGTATTTGTGGTAAAAAATTTAGCTTCTAGGTCATTGTATTTTGGGAGTTACACTCCGTGGAAAATAGGGTTTGTGGCTAGTCCTGAAACTAGTCAAAAGCAAGTGTTTCGGGTAAAAATGTCATAACTTCTTAATAAGAGATAAAAATTCCATTAGAATAAATGTTTTTGTTAGGGTACAGTCTATAGTATACTTTTTAATAGTTTTATATCAATTCATTAAATATTTTGTGTGGGGCATGCTCTACAATGTCGCTCTCTAGAATAATCCAGAATTCAGCAAGGTATGCCATTTTTGCTATAACTCCTTTTCTGAGAGGTTCCAAGTAGTGAAACTTGGAGGAATTGCTTAAACCACACTAAAGAAAATTGTGTATCAGTTTCATATCTTTATACATTACAGGTTCAAATTTATGATTACTTCAAGTTAGGGTTGTTGACTAATCCAAAACTAGGCATGTGAGACTAAAGAAAAGTTTGATGAAAATGATAGTCTCTTGTTTTTAAAGTTAAGAAAGGTTTGTAGGAATTTTATCATATACACCAGGTCTATTACAAATCTACAAATCATATTTTGATGATGAAATTGATGAGGGCTTTTGGTTGAGGTACATGTTGAGTACATGGTTGAGACAAGTAGTTGATGAGTTGGCACATACATGAGGTGTATAGTTGATGATGTTGGTACATATTGATGAGTAGTTGACACATGATTGGTACATACTTGGTACATGGTTGGATGCACTTTTTTACGATACAGGTTGATCATAGGTTGGTGCATGGTTGATGCACTTGTTTATGGTACAGGTTGATTACAGGTTGAGGTACAGGTTGATGCATGGTTTAGATTTATTTGTACAGGTTTACATTGGTATATCTCACAGTGATAGTGTAACAGTGGTTCCATCATTCTACTTCTACTTCAGGGTGGCAGGACAGGGAAAGGACAGGTGGTTGTAGCCACCTTCCGGTTGTAGTCAGAGAACATTGGGGGTTGTAGCCAGACAATTGGGGAGTTGGAGCTTCCCTCAGGTTGTAGCCTAAGAAACTATGGGGTTGGAGCCTCCTTCCAGTTGTAGCTGGAAAACAACGGAAGTTGGTTCTGCCAATGAATGTAATTCTTCAAGACATAAAAGAAAAAACATTTTGTGGTTTTCTCCCGATTTGGGTTTCCACGTAAAACACTAGTGTACTGTGTATGTGTGTGATTGTTTATTTCTTATTGCTCATTATTGGATAATAATTCTACATTGATATAACATTTGAATAAACAGGATTATAATTATGGTATTACTGATTCACCTCCCCTCTCAGTAATCCAACAATTGGTATCAGAGCGGGTTCCTTCAAAAATCAGTTTAACCACTGAAAGGTAGATCATGGAGAGTAACAACTCGTATAAAAATAGAATACCATAGTTAGATGGACAGAAGTATGCTTTTTGGAGCATAAGGATGAAGACATATATACGGGCACAGGGATTTCACGTTTGGCAATCAATTGTAGATGGATACACAACACCAACAGTTCCACCAACAAATGACAAAGCAATGAAACTCGCTGAGAATAATTCCAAAGACATAAATTCACTTTTGAATGGTCTCAGTGATACGGTATTCACCAAAGTTTCACATTGTGAATCTTCTAAAGAGATTTGAGACAAGCTTTGAAATATTTATGAAGGAGATTCAAAAGTCAAAGAAGCAAAGCTTCAAACTTACAGAGGTTAGTTTGAACAACTAAAAATGAAGAAAGATGAAGATATCGCAGCCTACTTCTTACGAGTCGATGAAATAGTGAATGCAATCATAGGATTGGGAGAAGAAATAGAAGAATTTGTGATTGTTCAAAAGGTACTAAGATCTCTTCCTATGAGATTCAACCCTAAGATATTAGCACTAGAAGAAAGATCAGATGTAAACTCAATAAGAATGGATGAACTGCATGGAATCTTCACAGCATATGAGATGAGAACTGAACAGGAAAATCCAGATGTAAAAGGAGAAACCTTCAAAGAGTCTAAAAGATCAAAGAAAAATAAAAAGGAACAAGAAGAATATAGCAGTAGCAGTGACGTCCTAGAGCATGGTACTCGAGACTGGATAAGTATCTACAACAAGCAGGGTTCAGAAAAGGAAGTCCAGACAACAACCTTTACATCAAGGTAAGTCAAGGTAATATTTTATTAATTGAAGTTTATGTTGATGATATTATTTTGGGTAGTAATGATGACAAGTTAAGCCAAAAATTTGCAAAAGACATGCAGAATGAATTTGAAATGTCGTTACTTAGAGACCTATCCTTCTTTCTAGGGCTTCAGATACGTCAAGGCAACCAAGGAATTTTTATTTCTCAAACCAAGTATATCAGAGAAATGCTAAAGAGGTTTGGAATGGAAGATTGCAAACCAGTTATCACTCCCATGCAAACCAGTTGTAAGTTGAGCAAAGATGATGATTCAAAGTCTATAGAT
>ML781264.1:421761-434411 GCA_009831015.1 Picea engelmannii
CGATTTGGGTTTCCACGTAAAACACTAGTGTACTGTGTATGTGTGTGATTGTTTATTTCTTACTGCTCATTATTGGATAATAATTCTACATTGATATAACATTTGAAGAAAAATGATTATAATTACGCTATTACTGATTCACCTCCCCTCTCAGTAATCCAATAGATATTTCACACCATGTTAGGCTATGTTAGTGTGGAAGAGGGAAAGATGGAGGAGCAGGATTAACCCCGTGATTTTTTACTTTAACATAGTCTAAGAAGGCATCCAATACAAACAACTATTAGGTCTACTTCAAAATCTTTCCTCACTACCATCCAATTTTATTGGATTCAAACAAAAATATATAATCTTTCACATAATGATCTTATTATATTACAAATAGGATTGAGCAATTGCAAAGAAAGTGGTTTGTCATTCTTTACAAGAATCGAAACCATGATAAATGATAAAAAAATGAAAACTATATTACAAGTAATATAGTATCATCAAATACATTATTAAAAACATATGGCAAAGAATTGAAGAAAAAACCATGTTAAATCATACACTAAAGATGTTATATAATTACACTATAAAGTTAATGATCTCACAAAGTATGTACACTCATATCATACTATGAAATAAGACAAACCTTAAAAAAAAATTTGAAAAAAATAGATTTACTATAACAAAATATATATCAAAGCCTTGCATAATAACAAAACGATGCTATGAAATAAACCTGTCTTATGAAACATAGTGCACATGCCAAAAAAAAAAAAATTTACTATAACAAAATATGAGAGGTTTGTGCAATAACAAAACTTAAGCGTAATTAAATGCTATATCTCATGCATGAAACTTACAAACCAAAATTATATATGCATGTCACTTACAAACCAAAAGTATATATTTATATGAACAATAATAAAAGTCTATTATGTATACCAAGAACACCCACAAGAAGAGACAAGTGATTTGGCCCAATGTTGTCTACTCTATTGTGGACACAAGTCTCTATAAATTCGAATGTTTTAACTCTAAAGCTCTAAAGATGACATGAAGCATTGAATTGTGAGTATGGTGACACATATGCATTGGCACTAGTGTATGTGCATGTGTGGGGCTTGCCATGGCCTGAACAACATTTTATATTCTTCTTCA
Organism: Picea engelmannii; assembly: GCA_009831015.1. Classification (NCBI taxonomy): domain Eukaryota; kingdom Viridiplantae; phylum Streptophyta; class Pinopsida; order Pinales; family Pinaceae; genus Picea; species Picea engelmannii. The sequence goes on from ML781264.1 coordinate 422,908, forward strand.
GAATATAAGTCACTGATATCTTCTAAGCTTATGTTCAGAAATAGAAACATCTTAGCAGTTTCTGTCACTTGAGGATTTATTCCAATAGGATTTAATCCAAATTTTTGCCACCAATCTGCTAACCAATCGGGTTCAGGAAAGATAATGAAAGATACAGAAAATTGGATCATACAATAATAGTACTTGTATCTATCTGTCCAAAGACAGACATTATACCACATAGCCTTGTATTGTTCATAGTTTATATTGAACAATTTTTCATTAGGATCTTGATTTCGCCATGATGTTATGGTTCTTATTCTGTTAATTTGAAAGAAATTCTAGGCTGGAGTTTCTTCCCATCTTTGGGTTTACTGATCAAACCATTCCTTGTTAGCAGATCTGATTCGGGTAAGGTCACCCATTTCAACTAGATTTTGTCGAGATGCAATAGTTGAAGCATGATGCATTCTCCCAATAATATATTGAGGAGGGATTACATGAATACTTGTATTCCTTGAAAATCCTGGTAATCCAAACTCAACCCCTTCAGATGACCTTAGCTGCCAATTTGGTATCCAATGTTCTTTATATACTTCCCATGAAGTGGCATCATCCATATAATGTGAAACTGGACTATTTCTCTGGTCATCCCATACGTCGATAACCACCATATTTTTCTTGCAATAAGCAAGATGAGCATGGGACTCTGATATGAATGGCAGCTCTATCCTTTTGGGAGGATAGTCTTCAATTCTTGGCAAAGTAATAAAATACCCTAGTTCTTCTGAAAAGCATTTGCAAGATCCATGGGGTTCAACTATAGAAAAAAAAGGAGTGCCAAGAATACAATCCACTGGTAATTCTGAAATCAGAAATTTCATTCCCAAAGCATATTCTTCAAATAGCAGGATGCCTTTGGGAATCTCAAAATTGAAATCAGTATTTACATTTCCTAGTCCAACTGCAGAACCAGAACTAGGAAGCCAGTATTTAGCAGGAACTAAGTCTTTATTTATCAGGTTCATATCAGACCCAATGTCTAAGAGTGCAGTCAACACAAATATTTCACCATTTATTTCTAATTTGACTTTGACATAGTATTTTTGGTATCTGATAGCCATAATTTTCATTCCTGCAAGCCCTTGCATTTGAACTGTTGTTTTTCCTTTTATGATAGATTTTGGGCCTCCAAAAGGAGCATCTTCTAATGGAGGAGGAATAGAATCTACCCTTTCTTTCAATTCTTTGATTTCTTATCTGGCGCAAGAATCAATTTTGAAGTTATATTCTGCTTCTTCTTCCATTCTCCTGATTTTCTCTTTTAGCTCAGAAATTTCCTTTTTCATTTGGAGTATTTCTTTGGCCAAGTCTGTTACTGAAGTGTTTTGCAATTTTTCTTCTCTATTGAATTTGATAAAAGTCTTTGTATTTCTATGAAAAGAAGCATCAATGAATAAAGGTTCTCTCTTAGATGACTCAGAACATTTGTTCCTTTGTTCAGACTTGACAGTTTTTACAAAGGTATCAAGAAGGGATTTTTTCTTGTCACCTTCAGGTAAGGCCTTGATTTGCACTAACATCTGTGCTTCTTAATCTCCAGTATTGTGAAACATGCAAACTTTGAGTTTCCGCTGAATTTTTGGCTCTGTTTCAGAGTCAGAACTATCTGTATTGCTTCTGCAAGAGAAGAAATTGGGATTTCTACAATGGCAATCTTCATTAATAAAAATTTCTTCTTCTGAGCTATACTGAAACTCAAAAGTACTATCAGAATTAGAAAAACATCCTTCCTGTAGAAGATGGACTTCTTCCCTTTTAGGAAAAGGATGATAGGGGAACTGATTCATTTCATGATTATTTTCCCTGCATCTATTGCAGTGTATTCTCAGGGCCAATTGTTTTTATTCTTGGGCTTATTTTTCCTTTTTCTCTAAGAATTTCCCATTGGATTTCCTAGAAGATGTGTTTTCTGGACAATTGTAGGCCATATGTCCAGATTTCCCACATATCCAACAAAGGTCTTGTTGTCTAGCCTGATGAGTATGTGTTTTAAGTTTGATATCTTCAGGCTCATAGTAGTGGGTTCTAGGCTGATGATTGTATTTGTATTTTAATTTTCTCCCTTTGTCTTCTCTAGATTCTCTTTTCTTTTTCTTTCGTTTTCTAGCTGGATGGGAGATATACAGGCCATAATTCTCACAGATAGATTTCTGGTCAGGAAGGTAGGTGGATTTTGATACAGAGTTTTGAACTTTCATACTGGTGCAAAGTCCAATTAGAGCCTTAGTAATTAGGGAGTAAATTTCTCCCCACGTATACATCTCATAGGGAAGTTTGAAGACTTCCTGACTCTTAAGATATTCAACAAATTTAGTTTTCCTTTTCTGGCAGCAGTATCACCTCATGGGTCAACAATGGTTGCTCCAAATAAACCAGGATACTTTATCAGTATTCCTTCTCAAAAAGGGAAAATTGTGGCAAAACTCCCTTTTGTTTCTACTCCCAGGATGTCAGACATGGTGCAATTGTCTATAAGGAGAAGTCTGAAAATAGAAGAATTGAGGGACTTTCAATCAAGAATAAGAAAAAAAGACTAGCTAAAACAAAAGGAAATATAAGAAAAAATTTCCCTGCTACAACAAGAATTTATCAATACAGTCTGCTCAGAAAATCCTACAGCTTTTTGGAGACAGAAAAAACATGAAGTTTCCCTTCCCTACAAAGAAGAATACCAAGGGAAACCCTACAAAAGTAGGGCCATACCTATGAATTATGAGTATCAGAAGCGATGTGCAGCAGAAATCCAGGGTTTGCATAACAAAGACCTTATTAGAAAATCTACTAGTCCATGGAACTGTTATGGATTTTATGTAAATAAACATTCTGAACAGATAAGAGGAGTTCCCGGACTAGTAGTAAACTACAAGACCTTGAATAAAGTATTGGTCGATGATACTTATCCAATTCCAAACAAGAGTAGCTTGGTCACTAGAATCGCAGGAGCCAAGATCTTTTCTAAATTTGACTTAAAATAAGGATTTTGGCAGGTAGCAATTAAAGAAGATGATAAATTCAAAATAGATTTCAACGTCCTTGATGGACACTATGAGTGGAATGTCATGCCATTTGGGCTAAAAAATGCTCCAGATAAATTCCAGAGAGTAATGGATGATACTCTCAAGCCATATTTTAATTGGCTTATTGTATATATTGCTGATATACTTGTATTCTCCTCATCTATAGAGAAACATTTCAAACATCTGAGGAAATATTTTCAGGTTATAAGGAAAGCAGGCCTAGTCCTCTCTAAAAATAAAATTGAACTTTTCAAAACTGAAATCAAATTTCTTGGTCATACTATTGACAATGGAAAACTAACTCTACAAACTCATGTTGTAGAGTTTGCGGACAAATTTCCTGACAAAATTCTTGACAAAACCCAGCTACAAAGGTTTCTGGGTAGCCTGAACTATATTATCCATTTCTATAAGAAATGTGCTCAAGACAGAAAGCTACTTAATGGAAGATTAAAAAAGGACCCCAGTCCATGGTAAAAATCTCATACTCAAGTCGTGAGAAATATCAAAGTTAAAGCCAAGAATCTTCCAATTCTTCACATTTCTGATGATAAACTTCCCAAAATTGTTGAAACAGATGCCAGTAATCTTGGTTGGGGAGCAGTACTTAAGCAAGTAATGGATAAAGGGAACGAAGAAATTATTAAATTTGCTTCTAGTCTATGGCATTCAGCAGAAAATAATTATTCTTCTTTAGAAAAAGAAATCAAGGCTGCCTTAAATGCTATACAAAAGTTTGAAATCTATTTGATATATAAAAGGTTCTTATTAAGAACTGATGCAACAACAATGAATAAGGTCCTCAATAAAGAATTGAAGTCTCTAGGTGACTCCAAATTTGCTAGGTGGCAGGCTTTGTTCTGTAATTTTGATTTTTCAATTGAACATATTAAACGATCACAAAATTCTATACCAAACTTTTTAAGTAGAGAACATCTTCAAAGTTCCTGCTTACTAATTTCAGTCCAATTAAGAGATGGTATAGAAACAGTGGTCGATATCCCTGATTCCTTAAATTGGGAATCCTATGCGGCTAGTTGGGCACCGCATTGGGAGATAAGGAGTACAAAGATTTTATCCCAAACAACTCATCTGGCATATTCAAACCTGGTACCAGAGGTAAGAGGAAGAAGAATTTCAAATGTTTTGGCCCCCATAATTTCAAGGACAAATATAAAAGCAGTTGAGGCACAAAATGCTTTAACAAAATTATTTCATGATATTATCTTAGTCTGGGATATAAGAGATAATATGGGACATAATCAGCAATACTTTTGTCTAGATAGACCCAGATTATTATTTGACTGGCTTGAACGAAATCTCAATATTATTTTTCCAGAAACCAGTCATAACTATCATGAATACAAAGAATTATGGTGGAATTTCATTCAACAAGAAGGATTCTTTACTCTAGTCAAGTTTGGAAATGTAAACACTGCCACATGTGGAAGGCCACCACTTTGGCTAGCAGACTGGTGGAAGGATTTTGGGCTAAATAAAGGGGCAATTGATCCAAGAATTTTAAGTTCATTCACTCCTTTATCATCAGTACAAGATCTTTTCCGTCAAGGACCCAATGATGGAGAACTATTGCGATCATTTATTCTTAATCATTATCAATGGGTTGTTAAGACAAAAACAATTGTACAGATCCTAAATGGACAACCTTTCATACCAAGAATATCTACACCAAATGTTGGGATACACTCAATTATCCCGAAAGATTTTCTGGATTCCTTGAGAATGATTAAAAAAATAAATTCCAAGTCGGTTTCTGTGGGTTGACGTGACAAACTCCACAGTGTAACCATGTGAATTCATGTCTAAATGGCCGACAATGGTGTCATTCGGGTTTAGTGGGTTACCATAATCAATCTCCACTATGTAATTATTGTCCTTTTGTAATAATGAGAATCTTGGAAACTCGGAGCACTTCTCCGACTTTTGGTGAGGTTTGACCCACATTTCCAAGATGCTCTACTATTTATCATGTGATATTTTACTTTATGTTTGTCCTTTGGTTAGGGAATCTTGCATGACTACCCCGTCAGATCTATTGTTCTAAGTTTGCTTTCGGTGGATATGAAATAAAGTCATGATTTGGTCAGAGGATCCTGCACGATCATCACCGCCAAATCCTAAAAGTAAAGATTCAGTGGCAGACATGAGAGGCCACTTGTCCATTCGAGTCTTTGCTTCATGATGACTCCTCCTTCATAAATTTGTATAAAGGAAGGATGAAAGCTCATTATCGAGCATTCAGAGTCGAGTCTAGAATAATGAGTGTGAGTCAGTCTGAGTCTTTAAGCTTCCCTTCTGTCTGAAGCTTCGTGTCTTTATTGAGTGAAGAGTCTGTAATTAAGTTTTCTGAGTGAGGAGCATACTACTCTAAGTCTGAAGTCTGTACATCTGGCACAAAGATTGTAATACCCGAGGATTTATCTAATTAATATAAATCAAGTCTTCCGCTTATATGCATTTATCTCTAAAGTTTTACTAATTGTCTCTGTAATATGCGCACATTGTGATCTCGCTTATTTGCTTGTATTTGCAATCGATTTTCCTTGGTACTATCTGATATAGTTCGCTCATCCATATAATAAGGTTCACTGGTAGTCTGGTATAAAGAGATGGCCGAGCACTGGTAGTAAGTGTCGCGAAGGTAGAGGGTCGTTAAACGGAAGTTGTAGGTGCGGAGGGTCCTGGAAAACCAGATATGGGGTTCATATAAAACTTCAAAAGCCTGGTGGACTCCAAGTGGTGGGGTTCAAAGTTCGGACAGAGTAAAGCGGTTAACCCGACAATATTGGTTCTGTCAAGAGTAGCAGATTTCAGAAGACCAGATGGCGAGAGGAGATTGCACATGAGACAAGAGTTCGATCAAGTCAAGCTTCATATCTCTGACAGAGGAGGCCTCTGACGGTTGTTCGTGAGGATCAGCTACAAAATGGTATTAGAGCCATGACTTCATTTTTCTCCCGAGTATGATATCAGACTCTTCGATCTGATAAAGCTAGTCTCTCTTTTTCTACTCTGTGTGTTTTAGTTTAGAATCCAGCCCCGTATTTTGAAGATTACTACTTTCTGCCTAAGCAGTCGGCCAGGAGCCTATCTGAAATCCCAAGACCATCTATAGATGACATACATAAATTACATACAATCATGAAAGGATGCCAGAAGGGATCCATTAATGAAGATTGTATTAAAAGGATGCTAAACTGGGATTTATTTACAAATCCTGAAACAAATGAATTTAACACAGCCGTGTCAGATCCTGAGAAACTGAAACTTTCTAAAGATTGGCAGAAATTTATATCTGACAATAAATTATGGATTTCCTTCTTTGAGTGGAGGAAATTAGATCAAAATTTTGTAGTTCAAATGATGGGAGAACCTTCTGAAAATTCTCCAAAACATAAATGGAAAAGCATTGATGGGAAAATATTAGAATCAAACTCTACTTTTCCACCTTTCAAAGGGATTGTATTAGAAGACAACAGTAAACAAGTCAAAGCAGTTCCCCTACTTCTTTCTGAAGAGGCCATTCAGTTATCAAGAATTGATAAAAGAGTCCAGACAGTATCTAAACAAATTAACAGGACCAACACTGCCTTGAGAGGTATGCCCACCCACACCTTTGTGACCAATGACTATGCTCGTAAAGGATAAATTATAGATCTACAAGTATCTACAAATACTATTGTACAGTTTGTTGATCAAATTCAAGAAAAGGTCACAGAAGTAAAAGACAAAATGGACTCTGCTCTGACTGAGATTTCCTATAGGTCCAGAGAGTCCACAAGAAATCATGAAGAGATGATGGAAGGATTAGGACAAGATTTCTCTAGTAAGGGAAAGACTCTGACAGAAATAAGACAAAAAGATAACCATCCAAACAAACCTATCCCTGATTCATTCATCCTTCCCAGTCCACCAATCTCTATACTATCTCTGTATATAAACCTTCTGAGACAGTAATCTTGAAAAAAATTCCACATCATTTCCCTCCTGAAGACAAACCTGAATCTTCTTCTAAAGACCGTCATTCTCTAGTAACCATCCAAAATCTTGCCTATGAGAATCTTCCACACCACTCTACTAGACCTCCAGCCCCTGATTTAGCTGGGAAAGGCAGACTTCCAGATTCACAAACCTTTGTTGATGATTGTTTCCAAGAATGGAACATTGACAGCCTGTCCATAGCCCAAATCAGACAACTAATTGATAGAATGTATGTCTCATATAAGATTATGTCTATGAAGGGAAAAACTGAGATTGAGGCATGCAAAAATATTATCCAATGCTTTACAGGCACCCTCAACAAGTGGTGGGAAGTAATTTCTTCCCCTATAATGATTGCCAAGATGGAATCTGAAGTCCTTAGAGATGAGATGGGAGATATTGTATATCATATTGATGGAACTTCTCAGAACAATATGATTGGTGCTCTTACTACTGCAATCCTTGAGCATTGGTGTGGTACAAAGGAAGAAATTGTTGATAAACATGAAATAATTCTCATGAATATGAAGTGTGGGAAGATGTCAGAGTATTAAGAATTCCATATGGATTGGACACAGAGGATATTTGAGGTACAAGATAGCCAGCACCTCCTTTGGAAGCAAGTATACTTAGCAGCCTTACCAAGTAAATTTTTTGAATATATTAAGATTCAAGAAGTCCTCAAACTTCCCTATGAGATGTATACGTGGGGAGAAATTTACTCCCTAATTACTAAGGCTCTAATTGGACTTTGCACCAGTATGAAAGTTCAAAACTCTGTATCAAAATCCACCTGCCTTCCTGACCAGAAATCTATCTGTGAGAAATATGGCTTGTATATCTCCCATCCAGCTAGAAAATGAAAGCAAAAGAAAAGATAATCTAGAGAAGACAAAGGGAGAAAATAAAAATACAAATACAGACATCAGCCTAGAACCCACTACTATGAGCCTGAAGATATCAAACTTAAAACGCATACTCATCAGGCTAGACAACAAGCCCTTTGTTGGATATGTGGGAAATCTGGACATATGGCCTACAATTGTCCAGAAAACACAGCTTCTAGGAAATCCAAAGGGAAATTCTCAGAGCAAAAGGAAAAATAAGCCCAAGAACAAAAACAATTGGCCCTGAGAATACACTGCAATAGATGCGGGGCAAATAATCACGAAACGAATCAGTGCCCCTATCATCCTTTTCCTAAAAGGGAAGAAGTCCATATTCTACAGGAAGGATGTTGTTCTAATTATGATAGTACTTCTGAGTTTCAGTATAGCTCAGAAGAAGAAATTTTGATTAATGAAGATTGCCATTGTAGAAATCCCAATTTCTGCTCTTGCAGAAGCAATACAGATAGTTCTGACTCTGAAACAAAGACAGAAATTCAGCGGAAACTCAAAGTTTGCATGTTTCACAATACTGGAGATCAAGAAGCACAGATGTTAGCGTAGATCAAGGCCTTACCTGAAGGTGACATGAAAAAATCCCTTCTTGATACCTTTGTAAAAACTGTCAAGTCGGAACAAAGGAACAAATGTTCTGAGTCATCTAAGAGAGAACCTTTATTCATTGATGCTTATTTTGATACAAATACAAAGACTTTTATCAAATTCAATAGAGAAGAAAAATTGCAAAACACGTCAGTGATAGACTTGGCCAAAGAAATGCTCCAAATGAAAAAAGAAATTTTTGAGCTAAAAGAGAAAATCAGGAGAATGGAAGAAGAAGCAGAATATAGCTTCAAAATTGATTCTTGGGCCAGACAAGAAATCAAAGAATTGAAAGAAAGGGTAGATTCTATTCCTCCTCCATTAGAAGATGCTCCTTTTGGAAGCCCAAAATCTATCATACAAGGACAAACAACAGCTCAAATGCAAGGGCTTACAGGAATGAAAATTATGGCTATCAGATACCAAAAATACTATGTCAAAGTCAAATTAGAAGTAAATGGTGAAATATTTGTGTTGAATGCACTCTTAGACACTGGTTCTGATATGAACCTTATAAATAAAGACTTAGTTCATGCTAAATACTGGCTTCCTAGTTCTAGTTCTGCAGTTGGACTAGGAAATGTAAATACTGATTTCAATTTTGAGATTCCCAAAGACATCCTGCTATTTGAAGAATATGCTTTGGGAATGAAATTTCTAATTTCAGAATTACCAGTGGATTGTATTCTTGGCACTCCTTTTTTGTCTATAGTTGAACCCCATGGATCTTGCAAATGCTTTTCAGAAGAACCAGCGTATTTTATTACTTTGCCAAGAATTGAAGACTATCCTTCCAAAAGGATAGAGATGCCATTCATATCAGAGTCCCATGCTCAGCTTGCTTATTGCAAGAAAAATATGGTGGTTATCGACGTATGGGATGATCAGAGAAATAGTCCAGTTTCACATTATATGGATGATGCCACTCCATGGGAAGTATATAAAGAACATTGGATACCAAATTGGCAGCTAAGGTCATCTGAAGGGGTTGAGTTTGGATTACCAGGATTTTCAAGGAATACAAGTATTCATGTAATCCCTTCTCAGCATATTATTGGGAGAATGCATCATGCTTCAACTATTGCATCTCAACAAAATCTAGTTGAAATGGGTGACCTTACCCGAATCAGATCTGCTAACAGGGAATGGTTTGATCAGCAAACCCAAAGATGGGAAGAAACTCCAGCCTGGAATTTCTTTCAAATTAACAGAATGAGAACCATAACATCATGGCCAAATCAAGATCCTAATGAAAAATTGTTCAATATAAACTATGAACAATACAAGGCTATGTGGTATAATGTTTGTCTTTGGACAAATAGATACAAGTACTATTATTGTATGATCCAATCTTCTGTATCTTTCATTATCTTTCCTGAACCCGATTGGTTAGCAGATTGGTGGCAAAATTTTGGATTAAATCCTATTGGAATAAATCCCCAAGTGACAGAAACCACTAAGATGTTTCTATTTCCGAACAGAAGCCTACAAAATATCAGTGACTTATATTCTGAAGAAGAATATAAAATGTTGTTCATAAGAGAAAGACATCCATGGGTTATCAGAACTAAATATGTACTTCACCAAGAAGAAAACAATGATGAGGACCCTGCCTTATACAGGGAGGTTTATACTCAACATTGGGATCCTTACAATTTTCGTCACTTCCATGATTATCCAATGGAATAATTACTGCTAAGAGCCAGTCGGTTCCTATGGGTTGACGTGACAAAATCCATAGTGTAACCATGTGAATTCATGTCTAAATGGTCGACAGTGGTGCCATTCGGGTTTAGTGGGTTACCGTAATCAATCTCCACTATGTAATTATTGTCCTTTTGTAATTGAGAAAAGGACAATAATTACACAGTGGAGATTGATTACGGTAACCCACTAAACCTGAATGGCACCACTGTCGTCCATTTAGACATGAATTCACATGGTTACACTATGGAGTTTTTCATGTCAATCCACGAAAACCGACTGGATCTTGGAAGTAATTATTCCATTGGATAATCATGGAAGTGACGAAAATTGTAAGGATCACAATGCTGAGTATAAACCTCCCTGTATAAGGCAGGGTCTTCATCACTGTTTTCTTCTTGGTGAAGCACATATTTAGTTATGATATCCCATGGATGTCTTTCTCTTACGAACAACATTTTATATTCTTCTTCATAATATAAGTCACTGATTTATTGTAGGCTTCTGTTCGGAAATAAAAACATCTTAGCAGTTTCTGTCACTTGGGGATTTATTCCAATAGGATTTAATCCAATTTTTTTCCGCCAGTCTGCTAACCAATCAGGTTCGGGAAAGATAATGAAAGATACATAAAATTGAATCATACAATAATAGTATTTGTATCTATCTGTCCAAAGACATACATTATACCACATAGCCTTGTATTGTTCATAGTTTATATTGAACAGTCTTTCATTAGGATCCTGATTCGGCCATGATTGTAAGGTCCTCATTCTGTTGATTTGAAATAAATTCCAAGCTGGAGTTTCTTCCCATCTTTGGGTTTGTTGATCAAACCATTCTCTGTTAGCAGACCTAATTCGGGTAAGGTCACCCATTTCAACTAGTTTTTGCTTGGATGCAATACTTGAGGCATGATGTATTCTCCCAAGAATATGTTGAGGAGGGATTACATGGATACTTGTATTCCTTGAAAATCCTGGTAATCCAAACTCAACATGTTAAGCCCTAATATTGACTCATTACTACTTAATTGGGGCATATTAGATTAGTAATGTTATTTTATTTATGTCGGCTTTAGGCCATTTGTTGTAATTTAGATTAGTAATGTTATTTTATTTATGTCGGCTTTAGGCCATTTGTTGTAATTTAGATTAGTAATGTTATTTTATTTATGTCGGCTTTAGGCCATTAAACCTCCTAGTCTCCTATATATACCAAGGAGACATTTTCATTTTGAATCATCTTG
>ML781264.1:434511-463507 GCA_009831015.1 Picea engelmannii
TTGAATCATCTTGGACTTGAACATTTAAGTGGGGTAAAAGGAGGTTGCCCCCTCGAAGAGGCTTATTATATGAAATTATCTCTTTTTCAAGGCATTGAGTACTTTTCCTGAGGTTTTTCTATGCTATATTGATGTTTGGTTCTCAACTAGTTTTTGCTTGGATGCAATACTTGAGGCCTGATGTATTCTCCCAAGAATATGTTGAGGAGGGATTACATGGATACTTGTATTCCTTGAAAATCCTGGTAATCCAAACTCAACCCCTTCAGATGACCTTAGCTACCAATTTGGTATCCAATGCTCTTTATATACTTCCCATGGGGTACTATCATCCATATAATGTGAAGCTGGACTATTTCTTTGATCATTCCATACGTCTACAACCACCATATTTTTCTTGCAATAAGAAAGTTGAGCATGGGATTCTGATATGAATGGAAACTCTATCCTTTTGGGAGGATAGTCTTCAATTCTTGGCAAAGTAACAAAATACCCTGGTTCTCCAGAAAAGCATTTGCAAGATCCATGGGGTTCAACTATAGACAAAAAAGGAGTGCCAAGAATACAATCCACTGGTAATTCGGAAATCAGAAATTTCATTCCCAAAGCATAATCTTCAAACAATAGGATGCCTTTGGGAATTTCAAAATTGAAATCAGTATTTACATTTCCTAATCCAACTGCAGAACCAGAACTAGGAAACCAGTATTTAGCATGAACTAATTCTTTGTTTCTTAGGTTCATATCAGACCCAGTGTCTAAGAGTCCCGTTAACAAAAATATTTCACCATTTATTTCTAATTTGACCTTGACATAGTATTTTTGGTATTTGATAGCCATAATTTTCATACCTGCAAGTCCCTGCATTTGAGTTGTTGTTTTCCCTTGTATGATAGATTTTGGGCTTTCAAAAGGAGCATCTTCTAATGGAGGAGGAATAGAAGCTAATCTTTCTTTTAATTCTTTGATTTCTTGTCTGGCCCAAGAATCAATTTTGAAGTTGTATTCTGCTTCTTCTTCCATTCTTCTGATTTTCTCTTTTAACTCAGAGATCTCCTTCTTCATTTGAGATATTTCTTTGGCCAAGTCTGTTACTGAAGTATTTTGCGATTTTTCTCCTCTGTTATACTTGATAAAAGTCTTTGTATTTCTATCAAAAGAAACATCAATAAACAAAGGTTCTCTCTTATTTGACTCAGAACATTTATTCCTTTGTTCAGACTTGACAGGTTTTACAAAGGTATCAAGAAGAGATTTTTTCATGTCACCTTCAGGTAAGGCTTTGATCTGAGATAGCATCTGTTCTTATTGATCTCCAGTATTGTGGAACATGAAGACTTTGAGTTTCTGCTGAATTTTTGGCTCTGATTCAGAGTCAGAGAAATCTGTGCTGCTTTTGCAAGAGCAGAAATTTGGGTTTCTACAATTTCAATCTTGATTAATCAAAATTTCTTCTTCTGAGCTGTATTGAAACTCAAAAGTACTATCAGAGGTAGAACAAAATCCTTCCTGTAGAAGATGGACTTCCTCTCTTTTAGGAAAAGGATGATAGGGGCACTAATTTGTTTCATGATTGTTTGCCCCACATCTATTACAACGTGTCCTCAGGGCCAACTGCTTCTTCTCTTGGGCTTGTTTTTCATTTTGTTCTGAGAATTTCCCTTTGGACTTTATAGAAGCTGTGTTTTCTAGACAATTGTATGCCATATGTCCAGGTTTCCCACGTATCCAACAATGAGCTTGTTGTCTAGCCTGATAAGTATGAGTTTTTAGCTTGATATCTTCAGGCTCATAGTAGTGGGTTCTAGGCTGATGTATGTATTTGTATTTTTATTTTCTCCCTTTGTCTTCTCTAGATTCTCTTTTCTTTTTTCTTTCGTTCTCTAGTTGGATTGGAGATATATAGGCCATATTTCTCATAGATAGATTTCTGATCAGGAAGATAGGTGGACTTTGATACGGAGTATTGGACTTTCATACTGGGGCAAAGTCACTTTAGGGCCTTAGTAATTAGGGAGTAAATTTCTCCCTAGGTGTACATCTCATAGGGAAGTTTAAATACTTCTTGGCTCTTGAGGTATTCAACAAATTTACTTGGTAATGCTGCCAAGTACACTTGTTTCCAAAGGAGGTTTTGACTATCTTGTACCTCAAATATCCTATGTGTCCAATCCATATGGAATTCTTCATACTCAGACATCTTTTTGCATTTCATATTCATGAGAATGATCTCATGTTTGTCAGCAATTTCTGCTTCTGTACCACACCAATGCTCAAGGATTGCAGTAGTAAGAGCACCAATCATATTTTTTTGAGCAGTTCCATCAGTATGATATACAATATCTCCCTGCTCATCTCTAAGGACCTAAGATTCCATCTTGGAAATCATTATAGGGGAAGAAATTACTTCCCACCATTTGTTGAGTGTGCCTGTAAAGCATTGAATAATAGTCTTGCATGCCTCAATCTCAGTTTTCCCTTTCATACACATAATCTTATATGAGACATACATTCTATCAATTAGTTGTCTGATTTGGGCTATAGACAGGCTGTCAATGTTCCATTCTTGGAACCAATCATCAGCAAAGGTTTGTGAATCTGGAAGTCTGCCTTTCCCAGCTAGCTCGGGAGCTAGTGGTCTAGTAGAGCGATGTGGAAGGTTCTCATAGGCAGGATTTCTGATGGTTACTAGGGAATGTCGATTTTTAGAAGACTCTGGCTTGTCTCCTGGTGGAAAGTGATGTGGAAATTTTTTCAGAATCTCTGTCTCGGTGGGTTTATATACAGGAGACAGTATAGAGATTGGAGAACTGGGAAGGATGAATGAATCAGGGATAGGCTTATCTGGATGGCTATCCTTCTGTCTTATTTCTGTCAAGGTCTTTCCCATATTAGAGAAAGCTTGTCCTAATCCTTCCATCATTTCTTCATGATTTCTTGTGGACTCTCTGGATCTATAGGAAATCTCAGTCAGAGCAGAGTCCATTTTTTCTTTTACTTTTGTGACCTTTTCTTGAATTTGATCAACAGATTGTACAATACTATTTGTAGATACTTGTAGCTCTACAATTTGTCCTTTACGAGCATAGTCATTGGTCACAAAGGTGTGGGTGGCCATACCTCTTAAGGCAGTGTTAGTCCAATTAATTTGTTCAGATACTGTCTGGACTCTTCTATCGATTCCTGATAGTTGGACGGCCTCTTCATAAAGAAGTAAGGGAACTGCTTTGACTTGTTTACTGTTGTCTTCTAATACAATTCCCTTAAAGGGTGGAAAAGTAGAATTTGATTCTAAGATTTTCCCATCAATGCTTTTCCATTTATGTATTGGAGAAACTTCAGAGGGTTCCCCATCATTTGAACTACAGCCTTTTGATTTAATTTCCTCCATTCAAAAAAGGAAATCGATAGATTGTTGTCCGATATATATTTCTTCCAGTCTTTAGACAGTTTCAATTTCTAAGAATCTGACATGGCTGTATTGAATTCATTTGTTTCGGGATTTGTAAATAAATCCCAGTTTAGCATCATTTTAATTCAATCTTCATTAATGGATCCCTTCTGGCATCCTTTCATGACTGTATGAAATTTATGTATGTCATCTATAGATGGTCTTGAGATATCATTGGGTAAGGGATTTGAAAATCTACAATCTGGTATGACTTTATCACACTGTTTTGTATACCCTAACCCATATCTCGGAGTACCAGAAGGTCTCATTCCCTTATAGATGTCTTGGATTATATGATCTAAAGTTTCTATAGTGGGCATATAATGAATCATCAAGCAAGAAGTCCTTTCAGAAGTAGAAGTGGTATTTTCAATAGTATTATGTACAGACCTAACAAAAGCGGGAGAATCCTTAGTAGTATTAGAGTTTTACTATTTCTGCACAGGAAAGGAGGGAATTTAATATTAGTCCTCTACTCCAGAGAGAGAGAATGTCAGATAGGCTCCTGGCCAACTGCTCAGGCAGAAACTAGTAATCTTCAAAATACGGGGCTGGATTCTAAACTAAAACACATAGACTAGAAAAAGAGCGACTAGCTTTATCAGATCGAAGAGTCTGATATCATACCTGAGAGAAAAATGAGGTCATGGCTCTGATACCATTTTGTAGCTAATCCTCATGAACAACCGTCAGAGGCCTCCTCTGTCAAAGATATGAAGCTTGACTTGATCGAACTCTTGTCTCATGCGCAATCTCCTCTCGCCATCTAGTCTTCTGATTTATGCTACTCTCGACAGAACCAATATCGTCGGGTTAACCTCTTTACTCTGTCCGAACTTTGAACCCCACCACCTGGAGTCCACCAGGCTTTTGAAGTTTTATATGAACCCTATAGTTGACTTTCCAAGACCCTCTGCACTTACAACTACCCTTTAGCGGCCCTCTGCCTTCGTGGGACTTACTACCAATGCTCGGCCGTCTCTTTATACCAGAATACGAGTGAACCTTATTATCTGGATGAGCGAACTATATCAGACAGTACCAAGGAACATCGATTGCAAATACAGACAAATCAGCGAGATCACAATGTGTGCATATTACAGAGACAATAAGTAAAACTTCAGAGATGAATGCATATCAATGGAAGACTTGATTTATATTAATTAGAGCAATCCTCGGGTACTACAATCTTTGTGCCAGATGCACAGAATTCAGACTCAGAGGAGTATGCTCTTCTCTCACAAAACTTAATTACAGACTTTGCACTCAAGAAAGACATGAAGCTTCAGACAGAAGGGAAGCTTAGAGACTCAGACTAACTCACACTCAATATTCTAGACTCGACTCTGAATGCCCGATAATGAGCTTTCATCCTTCCTTTATACAAATATGTGAAGGAGGAGCCATCATGAAGAAAAGACTCGAATGGACAAGTGGCCTCTCATGTATTCCACTGAATCTTTACTTTTAGGATTTGGCAGTGATGATCGTGCAAGATCCACCACCCAAATCATGACTTTATTTCAAATCCACCGAAAGAAAACTAGAACAATAGGTCTGACAGGGTAATCATTCAAGATTCACCGACCAGAGAATAATCATATATGACATAAAGTAAAATATCACATGATAAAGAGTAGAGCATCTTGGAAATGTGGGTTAAACCTCACCAAAAGTCGGAGAAGTTCTCCGAGTTTCCAAGATTCTCATTATTACAAAAGGACAATAATTACATAGTGGAGATTGATTACGGTAACCCACTAAACTTGAATGGCACCACTGTCATCCATTTAGACATGAATTCACATGGTTACACTGTGGAGTTTGTCACGTCAACCCACGAAAACCGACCAGCTCTTGGCAGTAATTATTCCATTGGATAATCATGGAAGTGACGAATATTGTAAGGATCCCAATGCTGAGTATAAACCTCCCTGTATAAGGTAGGGTCTTCATCACTATTTTCTTCTTGGTGAAGTACATATTTAGTTCTAATAACCCATGGATGTCTTTCTCTTATGAACAACATTTTATATTCTTCTTCAGAATATAAGTCATTGATATATTGTAAGCTTATGTTCGGAAATAGAAACATCTTAGCAGTTTCTGTCACTTGAGGATTTATTCCAATCGGATTTAATCCAAATTTTTTCCGCCAGTCTGCTAACCAATCGGGTTCAGGAAAGATAATGAAAGAGACAGAAAATTGGATCATACAATAATAGTACTTGTATCTATCTGTCCAAAGACAAACATTATACCACATAGCCTTGTATTGTTCATAGTTTATATTGAACAATTTTTCATTAGGATCTTGATTTGGCCATGATGTTATGGTTCTCATTCTATTAATTTAAAAGAAATTCTAGGTTGGAGTTTCTTCCCATCTTTGGGTTTGTTGATCAAACCATTCCCTGTTAGAAGATTTGATTCGGGTAAGGTCACCCATTTCAACTAGATTTTGTCGAGATGCAATAGTTGAAGCATGATGCATTCTCCCAATAATATGCTGAGGAGGGATTACATGAATACTTGTATTCCTTGAAAATCCTGGTAATCCAAACTCAACCCCTTCAGATGACCTTAGCTGCCAATTTGGTATCCAATGTTCTTTATATACTTCCCATGGAGTGGCATCATCCATATAATGTGAAACTGGACTATTTCTTTGATCATCCCATACGTCAATAACCACCATATTTTTCTTGCAATAAGCAATCTGATCATGGGACTCTGATATGAATGGAAGCTCTATCCTTTTGGGAGGATAGTCTTCAATTCTTGGCAAAGTAATAAAATACCCTGGTTCTTCTCAAAAGCATTTGCAAGATCCATGGGGTTCAACTATAGACAAAAAAGGAGTGCCAAGAATACAATCCACTGGTAATTCTGAAATTAGAAATTTCATTCCCAAAGCATATTCTTCAAATAGCAGGATGCCTTTGGGAATCCCAAAATTGAAATCAGTATTTACATTTCCTAGTCCAACTGCAGAACCAGAACTAGGAAGCCAATATTTAGCAGGAACTAAGTCTTTATTTATCAGGTTCATATCATACCCAGTGTCTAAGAGTGCAGTCAACACAAATATTTCACCATTTATTTCTAATTTGACTTTGACATAGTATTTTTGGTATCTGATAGCCATAATTTTCATTCCTGCAAGCCCTTGCATTTGAACTGTTGTTTGTCCTTTTATGATAGATTTTGGGCTTCCAAAAGGAGAATCTTCTAGTGGAGGAGGAATAGAATCTACCCTTTCTTTCAATTCTTTGATTTCTTGTCTGGCCCAAGAATCAATTTTGGAGTTATACTCGACTTCTTCTTCCATTCTCCTGATTTTCTCTTTTAGCTCCGAAATTTCCTTTTTCATTTGGAGTATTTATTTGGCCAAGTCTGTTACTGAAGTGTTTTGCAATTTTTCTTCTCTATTGAATTTGATAAAAGTATTTGTATTTCTATCAAAAGAAGCATCAATGAATAAAGGTTCTCTCTTATATGACTCAGAACATTTGTTCCTTTGTTCAGACTTGACAGTTTTTACAAAGATATCAAGAAGGGATTTTTTCATGTCACCTTCAGGTAAGGCCTTGATTGGCACTAAGATATGTGCTTCTTGATCTCCAGTATTGTGAAACACGCAAACTTTGACTTTCCACTGAATTTCTGGCTCAGTTTCAGAGTCAGAACTATCTGTACTTCTTCTGCAAGAGAAGAAATTGGGATTTCTACAATGGAAATCTTCATTAATCAAAATTTCTTCTTCTGAGCTATACTGAAACTCAGAAGTACTATCAGAATTAGAAAAACATCCTTCCTGTAGAAGATGGACTTCTTCCCTTTTAGGAAAAGGATGATAGGGGCACTGATTCGTTTCGTGATTATTTACCCCGCATCTATTGCAGTGTATTCTTAGGGCCAATTGTTTTTGTTCTTGGGCTTCTTTTACCTTTTACTTTGAGAATTTGCCTTTGGATTTCCTAGAATCTGTGTTTTCTGGACAATTGTAGGCCATATGTCGATATTTCCCACATAGCCAACAAAGGGCTTGTTGTCTAGCCTGATGAGTATGCGTTTTAAGTTTGATATCTTCAGGCTCATAGTAGTGGGTTCTAGGCCGATGTTTGTATTTGTATTTGTATTTTCTCCCTCTATCTTCTCTGGATTCTCTTTTCTTTGTCTTTTGTTTTCTAGCTGGATGGGAGATATACAAGCCATATTTCTCACAGATAGATTTCTGGTCAGGAAGGTAGGTAGATTTTGATACAGAGTTTTGAACTTTCATACTAGTGCAAAGTCCAATTAGAGCCTTAGTAATTAGGGAGTAAATTTATACCCACGTATACATCTCATAGGGAAGTTTGAAGACTTCATGACTCTTAAGATATTCAAAAAATTTACTTGGTAAGGCTTCTAAGTATACTTTCCTCCAAAGGAGGTTCTGGCTATCTTGTACCTCAAATATCCTCTGTGTCCAATCCATATGGAATTCTTCATACTCTTACATCTTCCTGCACTTCATATTCATGAGAATTATTTCATGTTTATTAGCAATTTCTGCCTCTGTACCACACCAATGCTCAAGGATTGAAGTAGTAAGAGCACCAATCATATTGTTCTGAGAAGTTCCATCAGTATGATATACAATATCTCCCTGCTCATCTCTAAGGACTTTAGATTCCATCTTGGCAATAATTATAGGGGAATAAATTACTTCCCACCACTTGTTGAGGGTTCATGTAAAGCATTGAATAATAGTTTTGCATGCCTCAATCTCATTTTTTCCCTTCATACACATAATCTTATATGAGACATACATTCTATCAATTAGTTGTACGATTTGGGCTATGGACAGGCTGTCAATGTTCCATTCTTGAAACCAATCATCAGCAAAGGTTTGTGAATCTGGAAGTCTTCCTTTCCCAGCTAAATCAGGGGCTGGAGGTCTAGTAGAGTGGTGTGGAAGATTCTCATAGGCAGGATTTCAGATGGTTACTAGAGAATGACGGTCTTTAGAAGAAGATTCAGGTTTGTGTTTAGGAGGGAAAAGATGTGGAAATTATTTCAAGATTACTGTCTCAGAAGGTTTATATACAGGGGACAGTATAGAGATTGGAGAACTAGGAAGGATGAACAAATCATGGATAGGCCTATCTGGATGGCTATCCTTCTGTCTTATTTCTGTCAAAGTCTTTCCCATACTAGAGAAAGCTTGTCCTAATCCTTCCATCATCTCTTCATGATTTCTTGTGGACTCTCTGGATCTATAGAAAATCTCAGTCAGAGCAGAGTCCTTTTTGTCTTTTACTTCTGTAACCTTTTCTTGAATTTGATCAATAGACTCTACAATAGTATTTGTAGATATTTGTAGATCTACAATTTGTCCTTTACGAGCATAGTCATTGGTCACAAAGGTGTGGGTGGACATACCTCTCAAGGCAGTGTTGGTCCAGTTAATTTGTTCAGATACTGTCTAGACTCTTTTATCAATTCCTGATAACTGAATGGCCTGTTCAGAAAAAAGTAGGGGAACTACTTTGACTTGTTTTCTGTTGTCTTCTAAGACAATCCCGTTGAAAGGTGGAAAGGTAGAGCTTGATTCTAATATTTTCCCATCAATGCTTTTCCATTTATGTTTTGGAGAACTTTCAGAGCGTTCTCCCATCATTTGAACTACATCCTTTTGATCTAATTTCCTCCACTTAAAGAAGGAAATCCATAAGTTATTGTCAGATATAAATTTTTGCCAATCTTTAGAAAGTTTCAGTTTCTCAAGATTTGACATGGTTGTGTTAAATTCATTTGTTTCAATATTTGTAAATAAATCCCAGTTTAGCATAATTTTAATCCAATTTTCATTAATGGATCCCTTCTGGCATCCTTTCATGACTGTATGAAATTTATGTATGTCATCTATAGATGATCTTGGGATATCATTGGGTAAGGGATTTGAAAATCTACATTCTGGTATGACTTTATCACACCGTTCTGTATACCCTAACCCATATCTCAGAGTACCAGGAGGTCCCATTCCCTTATAGATGTCTTGGATTCTAGGATCTAAAGTTTCTATAGTGGGAATATAATGAATCATCAAGCAAGAAGTAATTTCAAAAGTAGAAGTGGTATTTGCAACAGTATTATGTACAGACCTAACAAAAGTGGGAGAATCCATAGTAGTATTAGAGTTTTACTATTTATACACAAGAAAGCAGGGCGTTTAATCTTCGTCCTCTGCTTCGGAGAGAGAGAATGTCAGATAGGCTGCTGGCGGACTGCTCAGGTAGAAACTAGTAATTCCATAATACTAGGCTGGATTCTAAATAGAGACTAAATCACACAGACTAGAAAAAAGAGCGACTAGCTTTATCAGATCGAAGAGTCTGATATCATACCCGGGAGAAAAATGAATTCATGACCTCATTTTTCTCCCGGGTATGATATCAGACTCTTCGATCTGATAAAGCTAGCCGCTCTTTTTCTAGTCTGTGTGTTTTAGTTTAGAATCCAGCCCTGTATTTTGAAGATTACTAGTTTCTGCCTGAGCAGACGACCAGGAGCCTATCTGACATTCTCTCTCTCCGGAGCAGAGGACGAAGATTAAACACCCTGCTTTCTTGTGAAAAAATAGTAAAACTCTAATACTACTATGGATTATCCTGCTTTTGTTAGGTCTGTACATAATACTGTTGAAAATACCACTTCTACTTCTGAAAGTACTTCTTGCTTGATGATTCATTATATGCCCACTATAGAAACTTTAGATCCTAGAATCCAAGACATCTATAAGGGAATGAGACCTTCTGGTACTCCGAGATATGGGTTAGGGTATACAGAACAATGTGATAAAGTCATACCAGATTGTAGATTTTCAAATCCCTTACCCAATGATATCCCAAGACCATCTATAGATGACATACATAAATTTCATACAGTCATGAAAGGATTCCAGAAGGGATCCATTAATGAATATTGGATTAAAAGGATGCTAAACTGGTATTTATTTACAAATCCTGAAACAAATGAATTTAACACAGCTTTGTCAGATCCTGAGAAACTGAAACTTTCTGAAGATTGGCAGAAATTTATATCTGACAATAACTTATGGATTTCCTTCTTTGAGTGGAGGAAATTAGATCAAAAGGTTGTAGTTCAAATGATGGGAGAACCTTCTGAAATTTCTCCAAAACATAAATGGAAAAACATTGATGGGAAAATATTAGAATCAAACTCTATTTTTCCACCTTTCAAAGGGATTGTCTTAGAAGACAACAACAAACAAGTCAAAGTAGTTCTGCTACTACTTTCTGAAGAGGCCATTCAGTTATCAGGAATTGATAAAAGAGTCCAGAGAGTATTTGAACAAATTAACTGGACCAACACTACCTTGAGAGGTATGGCCACCCACACCTTTTTTACCAATGACTATGCTCGTAAAGGACAAATTGTATATCTACAAGTATCTACAAATACTATTGTACAGTCTGTTGATCAAATTCAAGAAAAGTTCATAGAGGTAAAAGACAAAATGGACTCTGCTCTGACTGAGATTTCCTATAGATCCAGAGAGTCCACAAGAAATCATGAAGAGATGATGGAAGGATTAGGACAAGCTTTCTCTAGTATGGGAAAGACTCTGACAGAAATAAGATAGACGGATAGCCATCCAGATAAGCCTATCCCCGATTCGTTCATCCTTCCCAGTTCTCCAATCTCTATACTGTCCCTTGTATATAAACCTTCTGAGACAGTAATCTTTAAAAAAATTCCACATCATTTCCCTCCTGAAGACAAACCTAAATCTTCTTCTAAAGACCGTCATTCTCTAGTAACCATCCAAAATCTTGCCTATGAGAATCTTCCACACCACTCTACTAGACCTCCAGCCCCTGATTTAGCTAGTAAAGGTAGACTTCCAGATTCACAAACCTTTGCTGATGATTGGTTCCAAGAATGGAACATTGACAGCCTGTCCATAGCCCAAATCAGACAGCTAATTGATAGAATGTATGTCTCATATAAGATCATGTGTATGAAGGGAAAAACTGAGATTGAAGCATGTAAAACTATTATTCAATGCTTTACAGGCACCCTCAGCAAGTGGTGGGAAGTAATTTATTCCCCTATAATGATTGCCAAGATGGAATATGAAGTCCTTAGAGATGAGCAGGGAGATATTGTATATCATACTGATGGAACTGCTCAGAACAATATGATTGGTGCTTTTACTACTGCAATCCTTGAGCATTGGTGTGGTACAGAGGTAGAAATTGCTGATAAACATGAAATAATTCTCATGAATATGAAGTGCAGGAAGATGTCAGAGTATGAAAAATTCCATATGGATTAGACACAGAGGATATTTGAGGTACAAAATAGCCAGAACCTCCTTTGGAAGCAAGTATACTTAGCAGCCTTACCAAGTAAATTTGTTGAATATCTTAAGAGTGAGGAAGTCTTCAAAATTCACTATGAGATGTATACGTGGGGAGAAATTTACTCCCTAATTACTAAGTCTCTAATTGGACTTTGTACCAATATGAAAGTTCAAAACTCTGTATCAAAATCCACCTACCTTCCTGACCAGAAATCTATCTGTGAGAAATATGGCCTGTATATCTACCATCCAGCTAGAAAACGAAAGAAAAAGAAAAGAGAATCTAGAGAAGACAAAGGGAGAAAATACAAATAAAAATGCAGACATCATCCTAGAACCCACTACTATGAGCTTGAAGATATCAAACTTAAAACGCATACTCATCAGGCTAGACAACAAGCCCCTTGTTGGATATGTGGGAAATATGGACATATGGCCTACAATTGTCCAAAAAACACAGCTTCTAGGAAATCCAAAGGGAAATTCTCAGAGCAAAAGGCAAAAGAAGCCCAAGAACAAAAATAATTGGCCCTGAGAATACACTGCAATATATGCAGGGAAAATAATCACGAAACATATCAGTGCCCCTATCATCCTTTTCCTAAAAGGGAAGAAGTCCATCTTCTATAGGAAGGATGTTTTTCTAATTCTGATAGTACTTCTGAGTTTCAGTATAGCTCAAAATAAGAAATTTTGATTAATGAAGATTGCCATTATAGAAATCCGAATGTATGCTCTTCCAAAAGTAGTACAGATAGTTCTGACTCTGAAACGGAGCCAGAAATTCAGCGAAAACTCAAAGTTTGCATGTTTCAAAATACTGGAGATCAAGAAGCACAGATGTTAGCGCAGATCAAGGCCTTACCTGAAGGTGACATGAAAAAATCCCTTCTTGATACCTTTGTAAAAACTGTCAAGTCTGAACAAAGGAACAAATGTTCTGAGTCATCTAAGAGAGAACCTTTATTCATTGATGCTTCTTTTGATAGAAATACAAATACTTTTATCAAATTAAATAGAGAAGCAAAATTGCAAAACACTTCAGTAACAGACTTGGCCAAAGAAGTACTCCAAGTGAAAAAGGAAATTTCTGAGCTAAAAGAGAAAATCAGGAGAATGGAAGAAGAAGCAGAATATAACTTCAAAATTGATTCTTGGGCCAGACAAGAAATCAAAGAATTGAAAGAAAGGGTAGATTTATTCCTCCTCCATTAGAATATGCTCCTTTTGGAAGCCCAAAATCTATCATAAAAGGACAAACATCAGTTCAAATGCAAAGGCTTGCAGGAATGAAAATTATGGCTATCAGATACCAAAAATACTATGTTAAAGTCAAATTAGAAATAAATGGTAAGATATTTGTGTTGATTGCACTCTTAGACATTGGGTATGATATGAACCTAATAAACAAAGACTTAGTTCCTGCTAAATACTGGCTTCCTAGTTCTGGTTCTGCAGTTGGACTAGGAAATGTAAATACTGATTTCAATTTTGAGATTCCCCAAGGCATCCTGCTATTTGAAGAATATGCTTTGGGAATGAAATTTCTGATTTCAGAATTACTAGTGGACTGTATTCTTGGCACTCCTTTTTTTTCTATAGTTGAACCCCATGGATCTTGCAAATTATTTTCAGAAGAACCAAGGTATTTTATTACTTTTCCAAGAATTGAATATTATCCTCCCAAAAGGATAGAGCTTCCATTCATATCAGAGTCCCATGCTTAGCTTTCTTATTGCAAGAAAAATATGGTGGTTATCGACATAGGCGGTGATAAGAGAAATAGTCCAGTTTCACATTATATGGATGATGCCACTCCATGGGAAGTATATAAATAACATTGGATACCAAATTGGCAGCTAAGGTTATCTGAAGGGGTTGAGTTTGGATAACCAGGATTTTCAAGGAATACAAGTATTCATGTAATCCCTCCTCATCATATTATTGGGCGAATGCATCAGGCTTCAACTATTGCATCTCGACAAAAGCTAGTTGAAATGGGTGACCTTACCCGAATCAGATCTACTAACATGGAATGGTTTGATCAGTAAGCCCAAAGATGGGAAGAAACTCCAGCCTGGAATTTCTTTCAAATTAACAGAATAAGAACCATAACATCATGGCCAAATCAAGATCCTAATGAAAAATTGTTCAATATAAACTATGAACAATACAAGGCTATGTGGTATAATGTCTGTCTTTGGACAGATGGATACAAGTACTATTATTGTATGATCCAATTTTTTGTATCTTTCATTATCTTTCGTGAACCCGATTGGTTAGCAGACTCATCGCAAAAATTTGGATTAAATCCTATTGGAATAAATACTCAAGTGATAGAAACTGCTAAGATGTTTCTATTTCCGAACAGAAGCTTACAAGATATCAGTGACTTATATTATGAAGAAGAATATAAAATGTTGTTCATAAGAGAAATACATCCATGGGTTATCAGAACTAAATATGTACTTCACCAAGAAGTGGGCAGTAATGAAGACCCTGCTTTATACAGGTAGGTTTATACTCAGCATTGGGATCCTTACAATTTTCGTCACTTCCATTATTATCCAATGGAATAATTACTCCCAAGAGCCAGTCGGTTTCCGTTGGTTGACGTGACAAACTCTACAGTGTAACCATGTGAATTCATGTCTAAATGGCCAACAATGGTGCCATTCGGGTTTAGTGGGTTACCGTAATCAATCTACACTGTGTAATTATTGTCCTTCTGTAATAATGAGAATCTTGGAAAGTCGGAGCACTTCTCCGACTTTTGGTGAGGTTTGACCCACATTTCCAAGATGCTCTACTGGATATCATGTGATATTTTACTTTATGTCATATATGATTGTTCTCTGGTTGGGGAATATTGCATGATTACCCTGTCAGAGCTACTGTTCTAGTTTTATTTCGGTGGATTTGAAATAAATTCATGATTTGGTCGGAGGATATTTCACAATCATCACCGCCAAATCCTAAAAGTAAAGATTGAGTGGTAGACATGAGAGGCCACTTGTCCATTCGAGTCTTTGCTTCATCATGGCTCCTCCTTCACAAATTTGTATAAAGGAAGGATGAAAGCTCATTATCGGGCATTCGGAGTCGAGTCTACAATATTGAGTGTGAGTCAGTCTGAGTCTCTAAGATTCCCTTCTGTCTGAAGCTTCATGTCTTTCTTGAGTGCAGAGTCTGTAATTAAGTTTTGTGAGCGAAGAGCATACTTCTCTGAGCCTGAAGTCTGTGCATCTAGAACAAAGCTTGTAATACCTGAGGATTGCTCTGATTCATATAAATCAAATCTTCCTCTTATATGCATTCATCTCTGAAGTTTTACTTATTGTCTCTGTAATATGCGCACATTGTGATCTCGCTTGTTTTCCTATATTTGCAATCGACGTTCCTTGGTACTGTTTGATATAGTTCGCTCATCCATATAATAAGGGTCACTGGTAGTCTAGTATAAAGAGACGACCAAGCACTGGTAGTAAGTCCCGCGAAGACAGAGGGCCGCTAAAGGGCAGCTGTAGGTGTGAAGGGTCTTGGAAAGTCGGCTATAGGGTTCATATAAAACTGCAAAACTCTGGTGGACTCCAGGTGGTGGGGTTCAAAGTTCGGACAGAGTAAAGCGGTTAACCCAACGATATTGGTTCTGTCGAGAGTAACAGAAATCAGAAGACCAGATGGCGAGAGGAGATTGCGCATGAGACAAGAGTTCGATCAAGTCAAGATTCATATCTCTCATAGAGGAGGCCTCTGATGGTTGTTCGCGAGGATCAGCTACAAAATGGTATCAGAGCCATGACCTCATTTTTCTCCCGGGAATGATATCAGACTCTTCGATCTGATAAAGCTAGTCGCTATTTTTCTAGTCTGTTTGTTTTAGTTTAGAATCCAGCCCCGTATTTTGAAGATTACTAGTTTCTGCCTGAGCAGTCAGCCAGGAGCCTATCTTACATTCTCTCTCTCTGGAGCAGAGGACTAAGATTAAATTCCCTACTTTCCTGTGCAGAAATAGTAAAACTCTAATACTACTATGGATTCTCCCGCTTTTGTTAGGTATGTACATAATACTGTTGAAAATACCACTTCTACCTCTGAAAGTACTTCTTGCTTGATGATTCATTATATGCCCACTATAGAAACTTTAGATCCTAGAATCCAAGACATCTATAAGGGAATGATACCTCCTGGTACTCTGAGATATGGGTTAGGGTATACATAACAGTGTGATAAAGTCATACCAGATTGTAGATTTTCAAATCCCTTACCCAATGATATCTCAAGACCATATATAGATGACATACATAAATTTCATACAGTCATGAAAGGATGCCAGAAGGGATCCATTAATGAAGATTGGATTAAAAGGATGCTAAACTTGGATTTATTTACAAATCTCGAAGAAAATGACTTCAATATAGCCGTGTCAGATTCTGAGAAATTGAAACTTTCTAAAGACTGGCAGAAATATATATCTGACAACAATCTATGGATTTCCTTTTTTGAATGGAGGAAATTAAATCAAAAGGTTGTAGTTCAAATGATGGGGGAACCCTCTGAAGTTTCTCCAAAACATAAATGGAAAAGAATTGATGGGCAAATCTTAGAATCAAATTCTACTTTTCCACCCTTTAAGGGAATTGTCTTAGAAGACAATAGTAAACAAGTCAAAGCGGTTCCCTTACTGCTTTCTGAAGAGGCCATCCATCTATCAGGAATTGATAGAAGAGTCCAGATAGTATCTGAACAAATTAACTAGACTAACACTGCCTTAAGAGGTATGGCCACCCACACCTTTGTGACCAATGACTATGCTCGTAAAGGACAAATTGTAGATCTACAAGTATCTACAAATACTATTGTACAGTCTGTTGATCAAATTCAAGAAAAGGTCATAGAAGTAAAAGAAAAAATGGACTCTGCTCTGAATGAGATTTCCTATAGATCAAGAGAGTCCACAAGAAATCATGAAGAAATGATGGAAGGATTAGGACAAGCTTTCTCTAATATGGGAAAGACCTTGACAAAAATAAGACAGAAGGATAGCCATCCAGATAATCCTATCCCTGAATCATTCATCCTTCCCAGTTCTCCAATCTCTATACTATCTCCTGTATATAAACCCACCGAGACAGAGATTCTGAAAAAATTTCCACATCACTTTCCACTAGAAGACAAGCCAGAGTCTTCTAAAAATCGGCATTCCCTAGTAACCATCAGAAATCCTTCCTATCAGAACCTTCCACATCACTCTACTAGACCACCAGCTCCTGACCTAGCTGGGAAAGGCAGACTTCCAGATTCACAAACCTTTGCTGATGATTGGTTCCAAGAATGGAATATTGGCATCCTATCTATAGCCCAAATCAAACAACTAATTAATAGAATGTATGTCTCATATAAGATTATGTGTATGAAATGGAAAACTGATATTGAGGCATGCAAGACTATTATTCAATGCTTTACAGGCTCATCCAGATAATAAGGTTCACTGGTAGTCTGGTATAAAGAGACGGCCGACCACTGGTAGTAAGCCCCGCAAAGGCAAACGGCCACTAAAGGGCAGTTGTAGGTGCGGAGGGTCTTGGAAAGCCGGCTATAGGGTTCATATAAAACTGCAAAATCCTGGTGGACTCTAGGTGGTGGGGTTCAAAGTTCGGACAGAGTAAAGCAGTTAACCCGACGATATTGTTTTTGTCAAGAGTAGAAGAAATCAGAAGACCAAATGGCGAGAGGAGATTGCGCATGGACAAGAGTTCAATCAAGTCAAGCTTCATATCTCTGACAGAGGAGGCCTCTGACGGATTTTCGTGAGTATTAGCTACAAAATGGTACCATTTTGTAGCTGATCCTCACAAACAGTCATCAGAGGCCTCCTCTGTCAGAGTATGAAGATTGACTTGATCGAACTCTTGTCTCATGCGTAATCTCCTCTCGCCATCTGGTCTTCTGATTTCCACTACTCTTGACAGAACCAATATTGTCGGGTTAACTGCTTTACTCTGTCCGAACTTTGAACCCCACCACCTGGAGTCCACCAGGATTTTGCAGTTTTATATGAACCCTATAGTCGACTTTCCAAGACCCTTCACACCTACAACTGCCCTTTAGCGGCCCTCTGCCTTCGTGGGACTTACTACCAGCGCTTGGTCGTCTCTTTATACCAGACTACCAGTGAACCTTATTATCTGGATGAGCGAACTATATCAGACAGTACCAAGGAACATCGATTGCAAATACAGGCAAATAAGTGAGATCACAATGTGCTCATATTACAGAGACAATAAGTAAAACTTCAGAGATAAATGCATATAAGCGGAAGACTTGATTTATATTAATCAGAGCAATCCTCGGGTAATACAAGCTTTGTGAAAGATGCACAGAATTCAGACTCAGAGAAATATTCTCTTCGCTCACAAAACTTAATTACAGACTCTGCACTCAAGAAAGACATGAAGCTTCAGACAGAAGGGAATCTTAGAGACTTAGACTGACTCACACTCAATATTCTAGACTCGACTCTGAATGTCCGATATTCTAGATTCTACAATTATATCCCACCATTTGTTGAGTGTGGCTGTAAAGCATTGAATAATAGTCTTGCTTGCCTCAATCTCAATTTTCCCTTTCATACACATAATCTTATATGAGATACATTATATCAATTAGCTGTCTGATTTGGGCTATAGACAGGCTGTCAATGTTCCATTCTTGGAACCAATCATCAACAAAGGTTTGTGAATCTAGAAGTCTTCCTTTCCCAGCAAGGTCAGGAGTTGGTGGTATAGTAGAGTGATGTGGAAGGTTCTCATAGGCAGGATTTCTGATGGTTACTAGGGAATGCTGATTTTTAGAAGACTCTGGCTTGTCTTCTGGTGGAAAGTGATGTGGAAATTTTTTTAGAATCTCTGTCTCGGTGGGTTTATATACAGGAGATAGTATAGAGATTGGAGAACTAGGAAGGATGAACGAATCAGGGATAGGCTTATCTAGATGGCTATCCTTCTGTCTTATTTCTGTCAAGGTCTTTCCCATATTAGAGAAATCTTGTCTTAATCCTTCCATCATTTCTTCATGATTTCTTGTGGACTCTCTGGATCTATAGGAAATCTCAATCAGAGCATAGTCCATTTTTTCTTTTACTTGTGTGACCTTTTCTTAAATTTGATCAACAGACTGTACAATAGTATTTGTAGATACTTGTAGATCTACAATTTTTCCTTTACGAGCATAGTCATTGGTCACAAAGGTGTGGGTGGCCATACCTATTAAGGCGGTGTTAGTCCAATTAATTTGTTCCAATACTGTCTGGACTCTTCTATCAATTCCTGATAGCTGGATGGCCTCTTCAGAAAGCAGTAAGGGAACTGCTTTGACTTGTTTACTGTTGTCTTCTAAGAAAATTCCCTTAAAGGGTGGAAAAGTAGAATTTGATTCTAAGATTTGCCCATCAATGCTTTTCCATTTATGTTTTGGAGAAACTTCAGAGGGTTCCCCCATCATTTTAACTACAGCCTTTTGATTTAATTTCCTCCATTCAAAAAAGGAAATCCATAGATTGTTGTCAGATATATATTTATGCCAGTCTTTAGACAGTTTCAATTTCTCATAATCTGACACGGATGTATTGAAGTCATTTGTTTCGGGATTTGTAAATAAATCCAAGTTTAGCATCCTTTTAATTCAATCTTCATTAATGGATCCCTTCTAGCATCCTTTCATGACTGTATGAAATTTATGTATGTCATCTATAGATGGTCTTGAGATATCATTGGGTAAGGGATTTGAAAATATACAATATGGTATGACTTTACCACACTGTTCTGTATACCCTAACCCATATCTCAGAGTACCAGGAGGTCTCATTCCCTTATAGATGTCTTGGATTCTAGGATCTAAAGTTTCTATAGTGGGCATATAATGAATCATCAAGCAAGAAGTACTTTCAGAAGTAGAAGTGGTATTTTCAACAGTGTTATGTACAGACCTAACAAAAGCAGGAGAATCCATAGTAGTATTAGAGTTTTACTATTTTTGCCCAGGAAAGTAGGGCGTTTAATATTAGTCCTCTGCTCCGGAGAGAGAGAATGTCAGATAGGCTCCTGGCTGACTGCTCAGGAAGAAACTAGTAATATTCAAAATATGGGGCTGGATTCTAAACTAAAACACACATACTAGAAAAAGAGTGACTATCTTTATCAGATCAAAGAGTCTGATATCATACCCAGGAGAAAAATGAGGTCATGGCTCTGATACCATTTTGTAGTTGATCCTCACGAAAATCTGTCAGAGGCCTCCTCTGTCAGAGATATGAAGCTTGACTTGATCGAACTCTTGTCTCATGCACAATCTCCTCTCACCATCTGGTCTTCTGATTTCTGCTACTCTCGACAGAATCAATATCGTCGAGTTAACCGCTTTACTCTGTCCGAACTTTGAACCCCACCACCTGGAGTCCACCAAGCTTTTGCAGTTTTATATGAACCCTATAGCCGAATTTCCAAGACCCTCTGCACCTACAACTGCCCTTTATGGCCCTCTGCCTTCGCGGGACTTACTACCAGTGCTTGACCGTCTCTTTATACCAGACTACCAGTGAACCTTATTATCTGGATGAGTGAACTATATCAGATAGTACCAAAAAACATTGATTGCAAATACAAGCAAATAAGCGATATCACAATGTGTGCATATTACAGA
Source organism: Picea engelmannii (assembly GCA_009831015.1). NCBI lineage: Eukaryota > Viridiplantae > Streptophyta > Pinopsida > Pinales > Pinaceae > Picea > Picea engelmannii. The sequence continues at coordinate 455,040 of ML781264.1, forward strand.
GACAATAAACAAAACTTCAGAGATGAATGCATATAAGCGGAAGACTTGATTTATATTAATCAGAGCAATCCTCGGGTATTACAAGCTTTGTGCCAGATGGACATACATCAGACTCAGAGCAGTATGCTCTTCGCTCACAAAACTTAATTACAGACTCTGCACTCAAGAAATACACGAAGCTTCATATAGAAGGGAAGCTTAGAGACTCAGACTGACTCACACTCAATATTCTAGACTCGACTCTGAATGCCTGATAATGAGCTTTCATCCTTCCTTTATACAAATTTGTGAAGGAAGAGCCATCATGAAGCAAAAACTCGAATGGACAAGTGGCCTCTCATGTCTACCACTGAATCTTTACTTTTAGGATTTGGTGGTGATGATCGTGAAAGATCCTCCGACCAAATCATGACTTTATTTCAAATCCACCGAAAGCAAACTAGAACAGTAGGTCTGACAGGGTAATCATGCAAGATTCCCCGACCAGAGAACAATCATATATGACATAAAGTAAAATATCACACGATAAATAGTAGAGCATCTTGGAAATGTGGGTCAAACCTCACCAAAAGTCGGAGAAGTGCTCCAAGTTTCCAAGATTCTCATTATTACAAACGGACAATAATTACATAGTGGAGATTGATTATGGTAACCCACTAAACCTGAATGGCACCACTATCGGCCATTTAGACATGAATTCACATGGTTCCACTGTGGAGTTTGTCACGTCAACCCACGGAAACCGACTGGCTCTTGGCAGTAATTATTCCATTGGATAATCATGGAAGTGACGAAAATTGTAAGGATCCCAATGCTGAGTATAAACCTCCCTGTATAAGGCAGGGTCTTCATCACTATTTTCTTCTTGGTGAAGTACATATTTAGTTCTGATAACCCATGGATGTCTTTCTCTTATGAACAACATTTTATATTCTTCTTCAGAATATAAGTCACTGATATCTTGTAAGCTTCTGTTCGGAAATAGAAACATCTTAGCAGTTTCTGTCACTTGAGGATTTATTCCAATAGGATTTAATCCAAATTTTTGCCACCAGTCTCCTAACCAATCAGGTTCAGGAAAGATAATGAAAGATACAGAAAATTGGATCATACAATAATAGTACTTGTATCTATCTGTCCAAAGACAGAAATTATACCACATAGCCTTGTATTGTTCATAGTTTATATTGAACAATTTTTCATTAGGATCTTGATTTGGCCATGATGTTATGGTTCTTATTCTGTTAATTTGAAAGAAATTCCAGGCTGGAGTTTCTTCCCATCTTTGGGTTTTTTTATCAAACCATTCCCTGTTAGTAGATCTGATTCGGTTAAGGTCACCCATTTCAACTAGCTTTTGTCGAGCTGCAATAGTTGAATCATGATGCATTCTCCAAATAATATGTTGAGGAGGGATTAAATGAATACTTGTATTCCTTAAAAATCCCGGTAATCCAAACTCAACCCCTTCAGATGACCTTAGCTGCCAATTTGGTATCAAATGTTCTTTATATACTTCCCATGGACTGGCATCATACATATAATGTGAAACTGGACTATTTCTCTAATCATCCCATACGTCGATAACCACCATATTTTTCTTGCAATAAGCAAACTGAGCATGGGACTCTGATATGAATGGAAGCTCTATCCTTTTGGGAGGATAGTCTTCAATTCTTGGAAAAGTAATAAAATACCCTGGTTCTTCTGAAAAGCATTTGCAAGATCCATGGGGTTCAACTATAGATAGAAAAGGAGTTCCAAGTATACAATCCACTGGTAATTCTGAAATCAGAAATTTCATTCCCAAAGCATATTCTTCAAATAGCAGGATGCCTTTGGAAATCTCAAAATTGAAATCAGTATTCACATTTCCTAGTCCAACTGCAGAAACAGAACTAGGAAGCCAGTATTTAGCAGGAACTAAGTCTTTATTTATCAGGTTCATATCAGACCCAGTGTCTAAGAGTGTAGTCAACACAAATATTTCACCATTTATTTCTAATTTGATTTTGACATAGTATTTTTGGTATCTGATAGCCATAATTTTCATTCCTGCAAGCCCTTGCATTTGAGCTGTTGTTTGTCCTTTTATGATAGATTTTGGGCTTCCAAAAGGAGCATCTTCTAATGGAGGAGGAATACAATCTACCCTTTCTTTCAATTCTTTGATTTCTTGTCTGGCCCAAGAATCAATTTTGAAGTTATATTCTGCTTCTTCTTCCATTCTCCTGATTTTCTCTTTTAGCTCAGAAATTTCCTTTTTCATTTGGAGCATTTCTTTGGCCAAGTATGTTACTGAAGTGTTTTTCAATTTTGCTTCTCTATTGAATTTGATAAAAGTCTTTGTATTTCTATCAAAAGAAGCATCAATGAATAAAGGTTCTCTCTTAGATGACTCAGAACATTTGTTCCTTTGTTCAGACTTGACTGTTTTTTTAAACGTATCAAGAAGGGATTTTTTCATGTCACCTTCAGGTAAGGCCTTTATCTGTGATAACATCTGTGCTTCTTGATCTCCAGTATTGTTAAACATGCAAACTTTGAGTTTCCGCTGAATTTCTGACTCTGTTTCAGAGTCAGAACTATCTATACTGCTTCTGGAAGAGCAAAAATTGGGATTTCTACAATGGCAATCTTCATTAATCAATTTTTTTTTTCTGAGCTATACTGAAACTCAGAAGTACTATCAGAATTAGAACAACATCCTTCCTGTAGAAGATGGACTTCTTCCCTTTTAGGAAAAGGATGATAGGGGCATTGATTCATTTCGTGATTATTTGCCCCACATCTATTGCAGTGTATTCTCAGGGCCAATTGTTTTTGTTCTTGGGCTTCTTTTGCCTTTTGCTTTGAGAATTTCCCTTTAGATTTCCTAGAAGATGTGTTTTTTGGAAAATTGTAGGCCATATGTCCAGATTTCCCACATATCCAACAAAGGGCTTGTTGTCTAGCCTGATGAGTATGCGTTTTAAGTTTGATATCTTCAGGCTCATAGTAGTGGGTTCTAGGTTGATGTATGTATTTGTATTTGTATTTTCTCCCTTTATCTTCCCTAGATTCTCTTTTCTTTTTCTTTCGTTTTCTAGATGGATGGGAGATATACAGGCCATATTTCTCACAGATAGATTTATGGTCAGGAAGGTAGGTGGATTTTGATATAGATTTTTGAACTTTCATACTGGTGCAAAGTCCAGTTAGAGCCTTAGTAATTAGGGAGTAAATTTCTCCCCACGTATACATCTCATAGGGAAGTTTGAAGACTTCCTGACTCTTAAGATATTCAACAAATTTACTTGGTAAGGTTGCTAAGTATACTTGCTTCCAAAGGAGTTTCTGGATATCTTGTACCTCAAATATCCTCTGTGTCCAATCCATATGGAATTCTTCATACTCTGACATCTTCCTGCACTTCATATTCATGACAATTATTTCATGTTTATCAGCAATTTATGCCTCTATACCACACCAATGCTCAAGGATTGCAGTAGTAAGAGCACCAATCATATTGTTCTGAGCAGTTCCATCAATATGATATACAATATCTCCCTGCTCATCTCTAAGGACTTCAGATTCCATCTTGGCAATCATTATAGGGGAAGAAATTACTTCCCCCCACTTGCTGAGGGTGCCTATAAAGCATTGAATAATAGTTTTGCATGCCTCAATCTCAGTTTTTCCCTTCATACACATAATCTTATATGAGACATACATTCTATCAAGTAGTTGTCTGATTTGGGCTATGGACAGGCTGTCAATGTTCCATTCTTGGAACCAATCATCAGCAAAGGTTTGTGAATCTGGAAGTCTGCCTTTCCCAGCTAAATATGGGGCTGGAGGTCTAGTAGAGTGGTGTGGAAGATTCTCATAGGAAGTATTTTGGATGGTTACTAGAGAATGACGGTCTTTAGAAGAAGATTTAGGTTTGTCTTCAGGAGGGAAATGATGTGGAAATTTTTTCAAGATTACTGTCTCAGAAGGTTTATATATAGGGGACAGTATAGATATTGGAGAACAGGGAAGGATGAACAAATCAGGGATAGGCTTATCTAGATGGCTATCCTTCTGTCTTATTTCTGTCAGAGTCTTTCCCATACTAGAGAAAGATTTTCCTAATCCTTCCATCATCTCTTCATGATTTCTTGTGGACTCTCTGGATCTATAGGAAATCTTAGTCAGAGCAGAGTCCATTTTGTCTTTTACTTCTGTAACCTTTTATTGAATTTGATCAACAGACTGCACAGTAGTATTTGTAGATACTTGTAGATCTACAATTTGTCCTTTAGGAGCATAGTCATTGGTCACAAAGGTGTGGGTGGCCATACCTCTCGAGGCAGTTTTGGTCTAGTTAACTTGTTCAGATACTGTCTGGACTCGTTTATCAATTCCTGATAACTGAATGGCCTCTTCAGAAAGCAGTAGGGGAACTGCTTTGACTTGTTTTCTGTTGTCTTCTAAGACAATCCCTTTGAAAGGTGGAAAAGTAGAGTTTGGTTCTAATATTTGCCCATCAATGCTTTTCCATTTATGTTTTGGATAACTTTCAGAAGGTTCTCCCATCATTTGAACTACAGCCTTTTGATCTAATTTCCTCCACTCAAAGAAGGAAATCCATAAGTTATTGTCAGATATAAATTTTTGCCAATCTTTAGAAAGTTTCAGTTTTTCAGGAACTGACACGGCTGTGTTAAATTCATTTGTTTCGAGATTTGTAAATAAATCCCAATTTAGCATCCTTTTAATCCAATCTTCATTAATGGATCCCTTCTGGCATCCTTTCATGACTATATGAAATTTATTTTGTCATCTATAGATGGTCTTGGGATATCATTGGGTAAGGGATTTGAAAATCTACAATCTGGTATGACTTTATCACACTGTTCTGTATACCCTAACCCATATCTCGGAATACCAGGAGGTCTCATTCCCTTATAGATATATTGGATTCTAGTATCTAAAGTTTCTATAGTGGGAATATAATGAATCATCAAGCAAGAAGTACTTTCAGAAGTAGAAGTGGTATTTTCAACAGTATTATGTACAGACCTAACAAAAGCGGGAGAATCCATAGTAGTATTAGAGTTTTACTATTTCTGCATAGGAAAGTAGGGCGTTTAATCTTCATCCTCTACTTTGGAGAGAGATAATGTCAGATAGGCTCCTAGTCGACTACTTAGGCAGAAACTAGTAATTCCAGAATACTAGGCTGGGTTCTAAACAGAGACTAAATCACACAGACTAGAAAAAAGAGCGACTAGCTTTATCAGATCGAAGAGTCTGATATCATACATGGGAAGAGTATGATACCATTTTGTAGCTGATCCTCACGAAAATACGTCAGAGGCCTCCTCTATCAGATATATGAAGATTGACTTGATCAAACTATTGTCGGGTTAACCACTTTACTATGTCTGAACTTTGAACCCCACCACCTAGAGTCCACCAGGCTTTTGCAGTTTTATATGAACCCTATAGCCGGCTTTCCAAGACCCTCCACACCTATGACTTCCCTTTAGCGGTCCTCTGCCATCGCGGGACTTACTACCAATGCTCGGTCGTCTCTTTATACCAGACTACCAGTGAACCTTATTATCTGGATGAGCGAACTATATCAAACAATACCAAGGAACATTGATTGCAAATACAAGCAAATAAGCGAGATCACAATGTGCGCATATTACAGAGACAATTAGTAAAACTTCAGAGATAAATGCATATAAGCGGAAGACTTGATTTATATTAATCGGAGCAATCCTTAGGTATTACAATATTTGTGCCAGATGCACAGACTTTAGACTCAGAGCAGTATGCTCCTCACTCACAAAAATTAATTAAAGACTCTGCACTCAAGAAAGACACGAAGCTTCAGACAAAAGGGAAGCTTAGAGACTCAGACTGACTCACACTCAATATTCTAGACTCGACTCTGAATGATCGATAATGAGCTTTCATCCTTCCTTTATACAAATTTTTGAAGGAGGATTCATCATGAAGCAAAGACTCGAATTGACAAGTGGCCTCTCATGCCTTCCATTGAATATTTACTTTTAGGATTTGGCGGTGATGATCGTGCAGGATCCTCCAACCAAATCATGACTTTATTTCATATCCACCAAAAGAAAACTTATAACAGTAGATCTGACGGGGTAGTCATGTACGATTCCCCAACCAAAGGACAAACATAAAGTAAAATATCACATGATAAATAGTAGAGCATCTTGGAAATGTGGGTCAAACCTCACCAAAAGTCGGAGAAGTGGTCTGAGTTTCCAAGATTCTCATTATTACAAAAGGACAATAATTACACAGTGGAGATTGATTGCGGTAACCCACTAAACCCGAATGACACCATTGTCGACCATTTAAACATGAATTCACATGGTTACACTGTGGAGTTTGTCACATCAACCCACGGAAACCGACTTCGAAAAAAAAATTTAATCATTCTCAAGGAATCCAGAAAATCTTTCGGGATAATTGAGTGTATCCCAACATTTGGTGTAGATCTTTCTTGCAATCAAAGGTTGTCCATTTAGGATTTGCACAATTGTTTTTGTCTTAACAGCCCATTGATAATGATTAAGAATAAATGATCGCAATAGTTCTCCATCATTGGGTCCTTGACGGAAAAGATCTTGTACTGTTGATAAAGGAGTGAATGAACTTAAAATTCTTGGATCAATTGCCCCTTTATTTAGCCCAAAGTCCTTCCACCAGTCTACTAGATAAAGTGGTGTCCTTCCACATGTGGCAGTGTTTACATTTCCAAACTTGACTAGAGTAAAGAATCCTTCCTGCTGAATGAAATTCCACCATAATTATTTGTATTCATGATAGTTATGATTGGTTTCTGGAAAAACAATATTGGGATTTCGTTCAGGCCATTCAAATAATAATCTGGGTCTATCTAGACAAAATTATTGTTGATTATGTCCCATATTATCTATTATATCCTAGACTAAGATAATATCATGAAATAATTATGTTAAATCATTTTGTGCCTCAACTGCTTTTATATTTGTCCTTGAAATTATGGGGGCTAAAACATTTGAAATTCTTCTTCCTCTTACCTCTGGTACCAGGTTTGAATATGCCAGATGAGTTGTTTGGGATAAAATATTTGTACTCCTTAGCTCCCAATGTGGTGCCCAACTAGCTGCATAGGATTCCCAATTTAAGGAATCAAGGATATCGACCACTGTTTCTATACCATCTCTTAATTGGACTGAAATTAGTAAGCAGGAACTTTGAAGATGTTCTCTACTTAAAAAGTCTGGTATAGAATTTTGTGATCCTTTAATATGTTCAAATGAAAAATCAAAATTACTGAACAAAGCCTGCCACCTAGCAAATTTGGAGACACCTGGAGACTTCAATTCTTTATTAAGGACATTATTCATTGTTGCTGCATCAGTTCTTAATAAGAACCTTTTATATATCAAATAGATTTCAAACTTTTGTATAACATTTAAGGCAACCTTGATTTCTTTTTCTAAAGAAGAATAATTCTTTTCTACTGAATGCCATAGACCAGAAGAAAATTGAATAATTTCTTCCTTCCCTTTATCCTTTACTTGCTTAAGTACTTCTCCCTAGCCAAGATTACTGGCATCTGTTTCAACAATTTTGGGAAGTTCATCATCAGAAATGTGAAGAATTGGAAGATTCTTGGCTTTAGCTTTGATATTTCTCACATCTTGAGTATGAGCTTCTATCCATGGACTGGGGTCATTGTTTAATCTTTCATTAAGCAACTTTCTGTCTTGAGCGCATTTCTTATAGAAATGACTAATATAGTTCAGGCTACCCAGAAACCTTTGTAGTTGGGTTTTGTCAAGAATTTTGTCAGGAAATTTGTCCGCAAACTCTACAGCATGAGTTTGTAGAGTTAGTTTTCCATTGTCAATAGTATGACCTAGAAATTTGATCTCAATTTTGAAAAGTTCAATTTTCTTTTTAGAGAGGACTAGCCCTGCTTGCCTTATAACCTAGAGAAATTTCCTCAGATGTTTGAAATGTTTCTCTATAGATGAGGAAAATACAAGTATATCATCAATATATACAATAAGCCAATCAAAATTTGGCTTGAGAGTATCATCCATTACTCTCTGGAATTTAGCTGAAGCATTTTTTAGCCCAAATGGCATGACATTCCACTCATAGTGTCCAACAGGGACGTTGAAAGCTGTTTTGAATTTATCATCTTCTTTAATTGCTACCTGCCAAAATCCTGATTTTAAGTCAAATTTAGAAAAGATCTTGGCTCCTGCGATTCTAGTGACCAAGCTACTCTTGTTTGGAATTGGATAAGTATCATCTGCCAATACTTTATTCAAGGGCTTGTAGTTTACTACTAGTCTGGGAACTCCTCTTATCTGTTCAGAATGTTTATTTACATAAAATCCATAACAGTTCCATGGACTAGTAGATTTTCTAATAAGGTCTTTGTTAAGTAGACCCTGGATTTC
>ML781264.1:485664-512901 GCA_009831015.1 Picea engelmannii
GAACCTATCTGGGAGAGATCTCAAGATTTTCTGAACTAAAGAAGGTTCCCCAATTATTTCACCAAGTGCCTTCATTGCATTTACCATTTCTTCTATTCTCAGAAAGTATTTTCCAATAGTTTCATCTTCCTTCATCTTCAGCTTTTCAAACTGTATTCTGTAGGTTTGAAGCTTTGCATCCTTTACCTTCTCATTACCCTCATAACTATTAATGAGTTTGTCCCACATTTTTTTGGCAGTTTCTAGGTGCATAACTTTTACGAATTCTGCTTCTGCAAGCCCACTCAAGATAGCATTCATAGCCTTAGCGTTGAATCTAAATTATAGTTTGTCATCCTTATTAGCTAGCACAACTGGCTTTACATAACCAGTATCTACCACATCCCAGACAGCTGCACCTAAATCCATTATGTAGGTTCTCATTCTAACTTTCCAGGAGGCAAAGTTTGTTCCATTGAATAGAGGGGCCTTATTGGTTGAATTTCCTTCATGGCTTGACAAGTTTAAGCTCTAGGATCTACCCTTAGATAAAAGGGGCTGGCTCTGATACCAATTGTTAGACAACTGAGAGGGGGGGGGTGAATCAGTTGTCACCGTGCTTAAACAATTATGTTTCTTTTAAACTCTTTGCAGAAACACTGAATGATGATCACATTAATGCAGGGAAATAAACAATGGCACATTCAACATCAGTCACATATATGAGAAACACAGAGACAAATATTTTCCGAGGAAACCCATAAAGGGTAAAAACCTATTTTTCTTTATATGATAAGTAATAGTTACATTCTTTACATTATCATACATATGAGTACCAATTCATAATGAGGCTACAACCTCAGTTTTGCAAGCTGCTACTTACTGAGAGCACCAACTCTCTGTTTTCTCTAGCACCCACTAGAAGGAAGCACCAACTCCCTGGTTTCTCTAGCACCAACTAGAAGGAAGCACCAACTCCCTGGTTTCTCTAGCACCAACTAGAAGGAAGCACCAACTCCTTGAGTGTTTCCAGCACCGACTGGATGGAAGCCCCAACTTCCAATCATACAAGCACCAACTTGTATAACAGAGAACAAGAGTTCTCCCTTGCACCACCCTGCCACCCTAGTTTCTCTGGCTGCAACCAGATGGAAGCTACAACTCCCTGTGTTCAAGAACACACTTGAACCTATGAGGACAAAAGTCCTCCCTAGCACCTCCCTTCCACCCTGAAATAAAAATCTTTGCTACTGAAACTTATTACAGTGATATGATGTTCAACAATGGCTTACCAGACTCATCACTGTTCTGTTTCATTTCGTTTCTCTATCTGCCTCATTTCCTTTCTGCACACATGACTTGCGTTGTCTGTTTTTCTGCTTTTTAAGCTCTATGCACCATGTCCATTCACTGCACAGTTCCTCTTCTGTTCAATTCAGCTACTGCACTCTCCTCCTTCTTCACACATGAATCACCTTCAATAACAACAACCACAGAAACTCCAATAGCAGCCGTAACTCATTATCTTCTTTGCACCGTGTATATATATAGCTTCTGTGCATCTTGTGCATGCAATATTCGCCATTCCTCTGCATGTTCATACCGTGCCAATCTCCTCCACATCTCAAGTGATCTGCGTGATCATAATCACGACTCTTCAACTTCTCTGGCAGTTCAACCCCTGTGTCTATCATCACTAGGTGTTAAGTCGAGATTCCTTTTTCTCTCTAGCAGTTGAGACTCTTTGTCTTCTCTGTTACATTCGAGCTCATCCTTTATGTTTTAGTTACAAGCTCAAACCCTTATCCAGCTGTCAATTTCCACCACGAGTTGTCTTCATTCCACTGGAAGATTCCATGTGACTCTTCAACTCCTCTGGAAATCACACCGAAATCTCTTCGCATCCTCTCGTAGAAACCATCAATGGTTTCTAGCAGTTTCACTGTGTCATGCAACAGTAGCCCTTCGATCTTGTTTAAATTCACCTGCACCGTTGGATTGATTCCATGGGATCTTGCATTCATTTCAGCATTTCGGCATTCGACAATTCTGTGTTGAGTGTCTCGATACTTCATTTCGCGATCTCCGAAGTTTCGATACAGAACTTTTCTACACTAGCTCCTTCCCTAATATGGCTATGGTCATAACCAAGCGCCTATGAAAAAAACACTTTTCGCAAATTCGCGTTTCGTGGATCTGGAGATGAGGCATCTCAACTTTCCAAGTCACGATCTCCAAAACCCCGAAATGGAGCTTATCTGGACTGACTCCTTCCCTTATCGTGACCATGGGCTGTGACCACAACCTTATGCATAAGGCCCTTTCACGATTTTGCATTTCGTGAGTCTGGAGATGAGACATCTCGACTCTCCAAGTCGCGATCCCGATACCTCGAAATGGCATGGGATCAACAGTCCTGATCAGAGCTTGATTCTACGGCTGTGATTGAATCGTAATTTCGCATGTCGCGAAATCTGAATTCTTGTTGCATTGTTTACTTGCCTCTCCATGTTGTGATCCCTAAAACTCCGACATGGACTGGAATCAACGGTCCAGATCAAATCTTGATCTGAAGGCTCAGATTACATCGCGATTTCGCATATCGCGATATCGAGATTCCTGATGTTAATAATATTTTACATGTTCAACTCGCGATCCTTGAAACTCTGACATGGACTGGAATCAACGGTCCAGATTCAACCTCGATCTAATGGCTCAGATTAAGTCGTGATTTCCCATATCGCGATTACGCTCGCTTCTCCTTGTTATACTTTAAAAGGTGTGTAGGTTCTCCTTGATCCAACGATGCTCGGGTCCTGCACTTGGATCTAACGTCTGAGATCTGTCCTCCTGTTCAACGCTCTTCTTGTCTATATTCTGATCTGACGGCCCTCATTCTTTCGGGAATTTTGAATGAGATCCAACGATCAGAAATGCTTCTCGGGCCTTTGATCATTTTATCAATCTTGCGTTGCCTTCGATCATTCGATATTCTTGGACTTATCTTCTATTTTCCTGTTGATCATCGTTGTTGTACTCAAGCCATCATCACTGTTGTACTTGCCAGCGTTGCCTTCGATCATTCGATCTTCCTGGACTTATCTTCTATTTTCCTGTTGATCATCGCTGATGTACTCAAGCCATCATCATTGTTGTACTTGCCATCAATGACAAGCATATGTTGCCTGTTAAACATTTTCCAACAAATTTCCCTTTGCATTTCCTAGAAGTTGTGTTTTCTGGACAATTTTAGGCCATATGTCAAGATTTCCCACATATCCAACAAAGGGCTTGTTGTCTAGCCTGATGAGTATTTGTTTTAAGTTTGATATCTCCAGGCTCATAGTAGTGGGTTCTAGGCTGACGTCTGTATTTTTATTTGTATTTTCTCCCTTTGTCTTCTCTAGATTCTCTTTTCTTTTTCTTTCATTTTCTAGCTGGATGGGAGATATACAGGCCATATTTCTCACAGATAGATTTCTGGTCAGGAAGGTAGGTGGATTTTGATACAGAGTTTTGAACTTTCATACTAGTGTAAAGTCCAATTAGAGCCTTAGTAATTCGGGAGTAAATTTCTCCCCACGTATACATCTCATAGGGAAGTTTGAAGACTTCCTGACTCTTAAGATATTCAACAAATTTACTTGGTAAGGCTACTAAGTATACTTGCTTCCAAAGGATATTATGGCTATCTTGTACCTCAAATATCCTCTGTGTCCAATCCATATGGAATTCTTCATAATCTGACATCTTCCTGCACTTCATATTCATGAGAATTGTTTCATGTTTATCAACAATTTTTGCCTCTGTACCACACCAATGCTCAAGGATTGCAGTAGTAAGAGCACCAATCATATTGTTCTGAGCAGTTCCATCAGTATAATATATAATATCTCCCTTCTCATATCTAAGGACTTAGGATTCCATCTTGGCAATCATTATAGGGGAAGAAATTACTTCCCACCACTTGCTGAGGGTGCCTGTAAAGCATTGAATAATAGTTTTGCATGCCTCAATCTCAGTTTTTCCCTTCATACACATAATCTTATATGAGACATACATTCTATCAATTAGTTGTTTGATTTGGTCTATGGACAGGCTGTCAATGTTCCATTCTTGGAACCAATCATCAACAAAGGTTTGTGAATCTGGAAGTGTGCCTTTCCCATCTAAATCAGGGGCTCGAGGTCTAGTAGAGTGGTGTGGAAGATTCTCATAGGCAGGATTTCGGATGGTTACTAGAGAATGACGGTCTTTAGAAGAAGATTCAGGTTTGTCTTCAGGAGGGAAATGATGTGGAAATTTTTTCAAGATTAATGTCTCAGAAGGTTTATATACAGGGGAGGGTATAGAGATTGGAGAACTGGGAAGGATGAACGAATCAAGGATAGGCTTATCTGGATGGTTGTCCTTCTATCTTATCTCTATCAGACTCTTTCCCATACTAGAGAAATCTTGTCCTAATCTTTCCATCATCTCTTCCTGATTTCTTGTGGACTCTCTGGATCTATAGGAAATCTCAGTCAGAGCAGAGTCCATTTTTTCTTTTACTTATGTGACCTTTTCTTGAATTTGATCAACAGACTGTACAATAGTATTTGTAGATACTTGTAGATCTACAATTTGTCCTTTACAAGCATAGTCATTGGTCACAAAGGTGTGGGTGGCCATACCTCTCAAGGCAGTATTGGTCCAGTTAATTTTTTCAGATACTGTCTGGACTCTTTTATCAATTCCTGATAACTGAATGGACTCTTCAGAAATCAGTAGGGGAGTTGCTTTGACTTGTTTATTGTTGTCTTCTAAGACAATCCCTTTGAAAGGTGGAAAAGTAGAGTTTGATTCTAATATTTTCTCATCAATGCTTTTCCATTTATGTTTTGGAGAACTTTCAGAAGGTTCTCCCATCATTTGAACTACAGCCTTTTGATCTAATTTTCTCCACTCAAAGAAGGAAATCCATAAGTTATTGTCAGATATAAATTTCTGCCAATCTTTAGAAAGTTTCAGTTTCTCAAGATCTGACACGGCTGTGTTAAATACATTTGTTTTGGGATTTGTAAATAAATCCCAGTTTAGCATCCTTTTAATCCAATCTTCATTAATGGATCCCTTCTGGCATCCTTTTATGACTATATGAAATTTGTGTATGTCATCTATAGATGGTCTTGGGATATCATTGGGTAAGGGATTTGAAAATCTACAATCTAGTATGACTTTATCACACTGTTCTATACACCCTAACCCATATCTCAGAGTACCAGGAGGTCTCATTCCCTTATAGATGTCTTGGATTCTAGGATCTAAAGTTTCTATAGTGGGCATATAATGAATCATCAAGAAAGAAGTACTTTCAGAAGTAGAAGTGGTATTTTCAACAGTATTATGTACAGACCTAACAAAAGCGGGAGAATCCATAGTAGTATTAGAGTTTTACTATTTATGCATAGGAAAGTAGGGCATTTAATCTTCGTCCTCTGCTCTGGAGAGAGAGAATGTCATATAGGCTCCTGGCCGACTGCTCAGGCAGAAACTAGTAATCTTCAAAATACGGGGTTGGATTCTAAACTAAAACACACAGACTAGAAAAAGAGTGACTAGATTTATCAGATCGAAGAGTCTGATATCATACCTGGGAGAAAAATGAGGTCATGGCTCTGATACCATTTTGCAGTTGATCCTCATGAACAACCGTCAGAGGCCTCCTCTGTCAGAGATATGAAGCTTGACTTGATCGAACTCTTGTCTCATGCGCAATCTCCTCTCGCCATCTGGTCTTCTGATTTCTGCTACTCTCGACATAACCAATATCGTCGGGTTAACCGCTTTACTCTGTCCTAACTTTTAACCCCACCACCTGGAGTCCACCAGGATTTTGAAGTTTTATATTAACCCTATAGCCGGCTTTCGAAGACCCTCTGCACCTACAACTGCCCTTTAGCGTCCCTCTACCTTCGCGGGACTTACTACCAATTCTCGACTGTCTCTTTATACCAGACTACAAGTGAACCTTATTATCTGGATGAGCAAACTATATCAGACAGTACCAAGGAACATCGATTGCAAATATAGGCAAATAAGCGAGATCACAATGTGCACATATTACAGAGACAGAGACAATAAGTAAAACTTCAAAGATAAATGCATATAAGTGGAAGACTTAATTTATATTAATCAGAGAAATCCTCGGGTATTACAAGCTTTGTGCCAGATGCACAGACTTCAGACTCAGAGCAGTATGATCTTCACTCAAAAAACTTAATTACAGACTCTGCACTCAAGAAAGACACGAAGCTTCAGACAGAAGGGAAGCTTAGAGACTCAGACTGACTCACACTCAATATTCTAGACTCGACTTTGAATGCCCGATAATGAGATTTCATCCTTCCTTTATACAAATTTTTGAAGGAGGAGCCATCATGAAGCAAAGAATCGAATGGACAAGTGGCCTCTCATCTCTGCCACTGAATCTTTACTTTTAGGATTTGGCGGTGATGATCGGGCAAGATCCTCCAACCAAATCATGACTTTATTTCAAATCCACTGAAAGCAAACTAGAAAAGTATGTCTGACAAGGTAATCATGCAAGATTCCCCGACCAGAGAACAATCATATATGACATAAAGTAAAATATCACATGATAAACAATAGAGCATCTTGGAAATGTGGGTCAAACCGCACCAAAAGTCGAAGAAGTGCTCCGAGTTTCCAAGATTCACATTATTACAAAAGGACAATAATTACATAGTGGAGATTGATTATGGTAACCCACTAAACCCGAATGGCACCACTGTCGGCCATTTAGACATGAATTCACATGGTTACATTGTGGAGTTTGTCACGTCAACCCACGGAAACCGACTAGCTCTTGGCAGTAATTATTCCATTGGATAATCATGGAAGTGATGAAAATTGTAAGGATCCCAATGCTGAGTATAAACCTCCCTGTATAAGGCAGGGTCTTCATCACTATTTTCTTCTTGGTGAAGTACATATTTAGTTATGATAACCCATGGATGTCTTTCTCTTATGAACAACATTTTATATTCTTCTTCAGCATATAAGTCACTGATATTTTGTAAGCTTCTGTTTGGAAATAGAAACATCTTAGCATTTTGTGTCACTTGAGGATTTATTCCAATAGGATTTAATCCAAATTTTTTCCACCAGTCTGCTAACCAATCAGGTTCAGGAAAGATAATGAAAGATACAGAAACTTGGATCATACAATAATAGTACTTGTATCTATATGTCCAAAGACAGACAATATACCACATAGCCTTGTATTGTTCATAGTTTATATTGAACAATTTTTCATTAGGATCTTGATTTGGCCATGATGTTATAGTTCTCATTCTATTAATTTGAAAGAAATTCCAGGCTGGAGTTTCATCCCATCTTTGGGTTCGCTGATCAAACCATTTTCTGTTAGCAGATTTGATTCGGGTAAGGTCACCCATTTCAACTAGCTTTGTCGAGATGCAATAGTTGAAGCATGATGCATTCTCCCAATAATATGCTGAGGAGGGATTACATGAATACTTGTATTCCTTGAAAATCTTGGTAATCCAAACTCAACCCCTTCAGATGACCTTAGCTGCCAATTTGGTATCCAATGTTCTTTATATACTTCCCATGGTGTGGCATCATCCATATAATGTGAAACTGGACTATTTCTCTGATCATCCCATGCGTCAATAACCACCATATTTTTCTTGCAATAAGCAAGCTGGGCATGGGACTCTGATATGAATGGCAGCTCTATCCTTTTGGGAGGATTGTCTTCAATTCTTGGCAAAGTAATAAAATACCCTGGTTCTTCTGAAAAGCATTTGCAAGATCCATGGGGTTCAACTATAGACAAAAATGGAGTGCCAAGAATACAATCCACTGGTAATTCTGAAATCAGAAATTTCATTCCCAAAGCATATTCGTCAAATAGCAGGATGCCTTTGGAAATCTCAAAATTGAAATCAGTATTTACATTTCCTAGTCCAACTGCAGAACCAGAACTAGGAAGCTAGTATTTAGCAGGAACTGAGTATTTATTTATCAGGTTCATATCAGACCCAGTGTCTAAGAGTGCAGTCAACACAAATATTTCATCATTTATTTCTAGTTTGACTTTGACATAGTATTTTTGGTATCTGATAGCCATAATTTTCATTCCTGCAAGCCCTTGCATTTGAGCTGTTGTTTGTCCTTTTATGATAGATTTTGGGCTTCCAAAAGGAGCATATTCTAATGGAGGAGGAATAGAATCTACCCTTTCTTTCAATTCTTTTATTTCTTGTCTGGCCCAAGAATCAATTTTGAAGTTATATTCTGCTTCTTCTTCCATTCTCCTGATTTTCTCTTTTAGCTCAGAAATTTCCTTTTTCATTTGGAGCATTTCTTTGGCCAAGACTGTTACAAAAGTGTTTTGCAATTTTGCTTCTCTATTGAATTTGATAAAAGTCTTTATATTTATATCAAAAGAAGCATCAATGACTAAATGTTCTCTCTTAGATGACCCAGAACAATTGTTCCTTTGTTCAGACTTAACAGTTTTTACAAAGGTATCAAGAAGGGATTTTTTCATGTCACCTTCAGGCAAGGCCTTGATCTACGCTAACATATGCGCTTCTTGATCTCCAGTATTGTGAAACATGCAAACTTTGAGTTTCCACTGAATTTCCGGCTCTGTTGCAGAGTCAGAACTATCTGTACTACTTCTGCAAGAGCAGAAATTGGGATTTCTACAATGGCAATCTTCATTAATAAAAATTTCTTCTTCTGAGCTATACTGAAACTCATAAGTACTATAAGAATTAGAACAACATCCTTCCTGTAGAATATGGACTTCTTCCCTTTTAGGAAAAGGATGATAGGGGCACTGATTCGTTTCGTGATTATTTGCCCTGCATCTATTGCAGTGTATTCTCAGGGCCAATTGTTTTTGTTCTTGGGCTTCTTTTGCCTTTTGCTCTGAGGATTTCCCCTTGGATTTCCTAGAAGCTGTGTTTTCTGGACAATTGTAGGCCATATGTCTAGATTTCCCACATATCCAACAAAGGGCTTGTTGTCTAGCCTGATGAGTATGCGTTTTAAGTTTGATATCTTCAGGTTCATACTAGTGGGTTCTAGGCTGATGTCTGTATTTGTATTTGTATTTTCTCCCTTTGTCTTCTCTAGATTCTCTTTTCTTTTTCTTTCATTTTCTAGATGGATGGGAGATATACAATCCATATTTCTCACAGATAGATTTCTGGTCAAGAAGGTAGGTGGATTTTGATACAGAGTTTTGAACTTTCATACTAGTGCAAAGTCCAATTAGAGCCTTAGTAATTAGGGAGTAAATTTCTCCCCACGTATACATCTCATAGGGAAGTTTGAAGATTTCCTGACTCTTAAGATATTCAACAAATTTACTTGGTAAGGCTGCTAAGTATACTTTCTTGCAAAGGAGGTTCTGGATATCTTGTACCTCAAATATCCTTTGTGTCCAATCCATATGGAATTCTTCATACTCTGACATCTTCCTGCACTTCATATTCATGAGAATTATTTCATGTTTATCAGCAATTCCTGCCTCTGTACCACACCAATGCTCAAGGATTGCAGTAGTAAGAGCACCAATCATATTGTTCTGAGCAGTTCCATTAGTATGATATACAATATCTCCCTGCTCATATCTAAGGACTTCAGATTCCATCTTGGCAATCATTATAGGTGAAGAAATTACTTCCCACCACTTGTTGAGGGTTCCTGTAAAGCATTGAATAATAGTTTTGCATGCCTCAATCTCAGTCTTTCCACATCATTTCCCTCCTGAAGACAAACCTGAATCTTCTTATAAAGACTGTCATTCTCTAGTAACCATCTGAAATACTGCCTATGAAAATCTTCCACACCACTCTACTAGACCTCCAGCCCCTGATTTAGATGGGAAAGGCAGACTTCCAGATTCACAAACCTTTGCTGATGATTGGTTCCAAGAATGGAACACTGACAGCCTTTCCATAGCCCAAATTAGATAGCTAATTGTAGTTGATCCTCACGAACAGTCGTTAGAGGCCTCCTCTGTCAAAGATATGAAGCTTAACTTGATCGAACTCTTGTCTCATGCACAATCTCCTCTCGCCATCTGGTCTTCTGGTTTCTGCTACTCTCGACAGAACCAATATCGTCGGGTTAACCTCTTTACTCTATCCGAACTTTGAACCCCACCACCTGGAGTCCACCAGGCTTTTCAAGTTTTATATGAACCCTATAGTCGGCTTTCCAAGACCCTCCGCACCTACAACTGCCCTTTAGCAGCCCTCTGCCTTCGCGGGACTTACTACCAGTGCTCGGTCGTCTCTTTATACCAGACTACCAGTGAACCTTATTATCTAGATGAGTGAACTATATCATACAGTACCAAGGAACATCGATTGCAAATACAGGAAAATAAGCGAGATCACAATGTGCGCATATTACAGAGACAATAAGTAAAACTTCAGAGATAAATGCATATAAGCGGAAGACTTGATTTATATTAATCAGAGCAATCCTCGGGTATTATAAGCTTTGTGCCAGATGCACAGACTTCAGACTCAAAGTAGTATGCTCTTCACTCACAAAACTTAATTACAAACTCTGCACTAAAGAAAGACACAAAGCTTCAGACATAAGGGAAGCTTAGAGACTCAGACTAACTCACACTCAATATTATAGACTCGACTCCAAATGCCCGATAATGAGATTTCATCCTTCCTTTATACAAATTTGTGAAGGAGGAGCCATCATGAAGCAAAGAATCGAATGGAAAAGTGGCCTATCATGTCTGCCACTAAATCTTTACTTTTAGGATTTGGCAGTGATGATCGTGCAAGATCCTCCGACCAAATCATGACTTTATTTCAAATCCACTGAAAGCAAACTAGAACAGTAGGTCTAATAGGGTAATCATGCAAGATTCCCCGACCAGAGAACAATGATATATGACATAAAGTAAAATATCACATGATAAACAGTAGAGCATCTTGTAAATGTGGGTCAAACCTCACCAAAAGTCGGAGAAGTGCTCCGAGTTTCCAAGATTCCCATTATTACAAAAGGACAATAATTACACAGTGGAGATTGATTACGGTAACCCACTAAACCTGAATGGCACCATTGTCGGTCATTTAGACATGAATTCACATGGTTACACTGTGAAGTTTGTCACGTCAACCCACGGAAATCGACTGGCTCTTGGCAGTAATTATTCCATTGGATAATCATGGAAGTGACGAAAATTGTAAGGATCCCAATGTTGAGTATAAACCTCCCTGTATAAGGAAGGGTCTTCATCACTGTTTTCTTTTTGGTGAAGTACATATTTAGTTATGATAACCCATGGATGTCTTTCTCTTATGAACAACATTTTATATTCTTCTTCAGAATATAAGTCACTGATATTTTGTAGGCTTCTGTTCGGAAATAGAAACATCTTAGCGGTTTCTGTCACTTGGGGATTTATTCCAATAGGATTTAATCCAAATTTTTTCCACCAGTCTGCTAACCAATCAGGTTCAGGAATGATAATGAAAGATACAGAAAATTGAATCATGAAATAATAGTACTTGTATCTATATGTCCAAAGACAGACATTATACCACATAGCCTTGTATTGTTCATAGTTTATATTGAACAGTCTTTCATTAGGATCCTGATTTAGCCATGATTGTAAGGTCCTCATTCTGT
The DNA here is from genome assembly GCA_009831015.1 of Picea engelmannii. Lineage (NCBI taxonomy): Eukaryota > Viridiplantae > Streptophyta > Pinopsida > Pinales > Pinaceae > Picea > Picea engelmannii. The sequence goes on from ML781264.1 coordinate 497,353, forward strand.
TGATTTGAAAGAAATTCCTAGCTGGAGTTTCTTCCCATCTTTGGGTTTGTTGATCAAACCATTCTCTGTTAGCAGACCTAATTTGGGTAAGGTCACCCATTTCAACTAGTTTTTTCCTAGATGCAATAGTTGAGGCATGATGTATTCTCCCAAGAATATGTTTAGGAGGGATTACATGGATACTTGTATTCCTTGAAAATCCAGGTAATCCAAATTCAACCCCTTCAGATGACCTTAGCTGCCAATTTGGTATCCAATTCTCTTTATATACTTCCCATGGGGTAGTATCATCCATATAATGCGAAGCTAGACTATTTCTCTGATCATCCCATACGTCTACAACCACCATATTTTTCTTGCAATAAGCCAGTTGAGCATGGGATTCTAATATGAATGGCAGCTCTATCCTTTTGGGAGGATAGTCTTCAATTCTTGGCAAAGTAACAAAATACCCTGGTTCTCCAGAAAAGAATTTGCAAGATCCATGGGGTTCAACTATAGACAAAAAAGGAGTGCCAAGAATACAATCCACTGGTAATTCGGAAATCAGAAATTTCATTCCCAAAGCATAATCTTCAAACAGCAGGATGCCTTTGGGAATTTCAAAATTGAAATCAGTATTTACATTTCCTAATCCAACTGCAGAACCAAAACTAGGAAGCCAGTATTTAGCAGGAACTAATTCTTTGTTTATCAAGTTCATATCAGACCCAGTGTCTAAGAGTGCAGTTAACAAAAATATTTCACATTTATTTCTAATTTGACCTTGACATAGTATTTTTGGTATCTGATAGCCATCATTTTCATACCTGCAAGTCCCTGCATTTGAGCTGTTGTTTTCCCTTGTATGATAGATTTTGGGCTTTCAAAAGGAGCATCTTCTAATGGAGGAGGAATAGAATCTACTCTTTCCTTTAATTATTTGATTTCTTGTCTAGCCCAAGAATCAATTTTGAAGCTATATTCTGCTTCTTCTTCCATTCTTCTGATTTTCTCTTTTAACTTAGAGATCTCCTTCTTCATTTGAGATATTTCTCTGGCCAAGTCTGTTACTCAAGTATTCTGCAATTTTGCTTCTCTATTATACTTGATAAAAGTCTTTGTATTTCTATCAAAAGAAGCATCAATAAACAAAGGTTCTCTCTTATTTGAATCAGAACATTTATTCCTTTGTTCAGACTTGACAGTTTTTACAAAGGTATCAAGAAGAGATTTTTTCATGTCACCTTCAGGTAAGGCTTTGATCTAAGCTAACATCTGTTCTTCTTGATCTCCAGTATTTTGGAACATGCAGACTTTGAGTTTCTGCTGAATTTCTGGCTTTGATTCAGAGTCAGAGCAATCTGTGCTGCTTTTGCAAGAGCAACAATTTGGGTTTCTACAATTGCAATCTTGATTAATCAAAATTTCTTCTTCTGAGCTGTATTGAAACTCAGAAGTACTATCAAAGGTAGAACAACATCCTTCCTGTAGAAGATGGACTTCTTCTCTTTTAGGAAAAGGATGATAGGGGCATTGATTTGTTTCATGATTGTTTGCCCCACATCTATTACAATGTGTCCTCAGGGACAACTGCTTCTGCTCTTGGTCTTGTTTTGCTTTTTGTTCTGAGAATTTCCCTTTGGAATTTCTAGAAGCTGTGTTTTCTGGACAAGTGTATGCCATATGTCCAGGTTTCCCACATATCCAGCAATGAGCTTGCTGTCTAGCATGATAAGAATGAGTTTTTAGCTTGATATCTTCAAGCTCATAGTACTGGGTTATAGGCTGATGTCTGTATTTGTATTTGTATTTTCTCCCTTTGTCTTCTCTAGATTATCTTTTTTTTTTCTTTCGTTTTCTAGCTGGATTGGAGATATATAGGCCATATTTCTCATAGATAGATTTATGATTAGGAAGATAGGTGGACTTTGATACGAAGTATTTGACTTTCATACTGGTGCAAAGTCCAATTAGGGCCTTATTAATTAGGGAGTAAATTTCTCCCCAGGTGTACATCTCATAGGGAAGTTTAAAGACTTCTTGGCTCTTAAGGTATTCAACAAATTTACTTGGTAATGCTGCCAAGTATACTTGTTTCCAAAGGAGGTTTTGACTATCTTGTACCTCAAATATCCTCTGTGTCCAATCCATATGGAATTCTTCATACTCAGACATCTTCATGCATTTCATATTAATGAGAATGATCTCATGTTTGTCAGCAATTTTTGCTTATGTACCACGCCAATGCTCAAGGATTGCAGTAGTAAGAGCACCAATCATATTGTGTTGAGTAGTTCCATCAGTATGATATACAATATCTCCCTGCTCATCTCTAAGGACCTCAGATTCCATCTTGGAAATCATTATAGGGGAAGAAATTACTTCCCACCATTTGATGAGTGTGCCTGTAAAGCATTGAATAATAGTCTTGCATGCCTCAATCTCAGTTTTCCCTTTCATACACATAATCGTATATGAGACATACATTCTATCAATTAGCTGTTTGATTTGGGCTATAGACAGGCTGTCAATGTTCCATTCTTGGAACCAATCATCAGCAAAGGTTTGTGAATCTGGAAGTCTGCCTTTCCCAGCTAGGTCAGGAGCTAGTGGTCTAGTAGAGTGATGTGGAAGGTTCTCATAGGCAGGATTTCTGATGGTTACCAGGGAATGTCGATTTTTAGAAGACTCTGGCTTGTCTTCTGGTGGAAAGTGATGTGGAAATTTTTTCATAATCTCTGTCTTGGTGGGTTTATATACAAGAGACAGTATAGAGATTGGAGAACTGGGAAGGATGAACGAATCAGGGATAGGTTTATCTGGATGGCTATCCTTCTATCTTATTTCTGTCAAGGTCTTTCCCATATTAGAGAAAGCTTGTCCTAATCCTTCCATCATTTCTTCATGATTTCTTGTGGACTCTCTAGATCTATAGGAAATCTCAGTCAGAGCAGAGTCCATTTTTTCTTTTACTTCTGTGACCTTTTCTTAAATTTGATCAACAGACAGTACAATAGTATTTGTAGATACTTGTAGATCTACAATTTTTCCTTTACGAGCATAGTCATTGGTCACAAAGGTGTGGGTGGTCATACCTCTTAAGGCAGTGTTAGTCCAGTTAATTTGTTCAGATACTGTCTGGACTCTTCTATCAATTCCTGATAGCTGGATGGCCTCTTCAGAAAGCAGTAAGGGAACTACTTTGACTTGTTTACTGTTGTCTTCTAAGACAATTCCCTTAAAGGGTCGAAAAGTAGAATTTGATTCTAAGATTTGCCCAACAATGCTTTTCCATTTATGTCTTGAAGAAACTTCAGAGGGTTCCCCCATCATTTGAACTACAACCTTTTGATTTAATTTCCTCCATTCAAAAAAGGAAATCCATAGATTGTTGTCAGATATATATTTCTGCCAGTCTTTAGACAGTTTCAATTTCTCAGAATCTGACATGGTTGTATTGAAGTCATTTGTTTCGGGATTTGTAAATAAATCCCAGTTTAGCATCCTTTAAATCCAATATTCATTAATGGATCCCTTCTGGCATCCTTTCATGACTGTATGAAATTTATGTATGTCATCTATAGAGGGTCTTGAGATATCATTGGGTAAGGGATTTAAAAATCTACAATCTGGTATGGCTTTATCACATTGTTCTGTATACCCTAACCCATATCTCGGAGTACCAGGAGGTCTCATTCCCTTAAAGATGTCTTGGATTCTAGGATCTAAAGTTTCTATAGTGGGCATATAATGAATCATCAAGCAAGAAGTACTTTCAGAAGTAGAAGTGGTATTTTCAACAGTATTATGTACAGACCTAACAAAAGCGGGAGAATCCATAGTAGTATTAGAGTTTTACTATTTCTGCACAGGAAAGTAGGGCGTTTAATCTTAGTCCTCTGCTTCGAAGAGAGAGAATGTCAGATAGGCTCCTGGTCGACTGCTCAGGTATAAACTAGTAATCTTCAAAATACGGGGCTGGATTCTAAACTAAAACACACAGACTGGAAAAAGAGCGACTAGCTTTATCAAATCGAAGAGTCTGATATCATACCCGGGAGAAAAATGAGGTCATGGATCTGATACCATTTTGTAGCTGATCCTCACGCACAGCCATCAGAGGCCTCCTCTGTCAGAGATATGAATCTTGACTTGATCGAACTCTTGTCTCATGCGCAATCTCCTCTCGCCATCTGGTCTTCTGATTTCTGCTACTCTCGACAAACAATCTTCTTCTTCAAGTAGTTCTTCTAGACAGTTTTCTCCATTCCCTTCTACATCCTTTTGCCTCCATGCCTCACTACAGTCTTTGGCAAACGAGGTTGGTCAAATCCCTTTCTTTGTAAAATGTTTTGACTGTGGAGAACTTATCACTCTAACCACACTCTCTGCATTCAAAGAAAATGAAAAGGTCCAGTTTGAACATGCAAACCATAATCCGAGGACAAATCTACCTCCACCAACCTCTCCTGCAAAAGACCAATGTCCTCATCCCCAATGTTCTGATATTCATTTTCCACATGACTCTCATGTCTTAGCATTTCAAGATAATCCTTCCCTAGAAATTGAGCAAAGGAGACAAACATATCTTCCTGAAGATATGAGGAGACCATCTAATCCTGAAATTAAGAAATTTATGACATTATTGAAAGGATGCAGAAAAGATATAGTCAAAAAAGAATGGATGAAAGAAATGTTAAACTAGGATTTATTCTCTCATCCTAAAGCAGAAGATTTTTCAAAAAGAACTTCAAATACAGAAAAATTAAGGTTAGCCGGTGAATGGAAATTTTTTATGGATTATGAAGATCTGTACATTTCCTTTTATGAATGGAATTTCTTTTGTAACTATCCAAAGAAAACCTACTCAAGATATTTATCCCCTCTAACAGCAAAACATATTTGTTGTCATGTCCAAGCCCTTAGTATATTAGATCTTGGAAGAGAAATTAACCGGCTGAAGAAAGCAATCAAAGAAGACTCTATAGAAAAGAAGAAATACCGAGAACATAGTCTTCAGATTGAACATCAGAAATTCCATATTCTGATTAATCTAAAGATACGAGGGATGCCTTTTAAATTAAAGACGTTGATAGATACAAGGTCAGACCTGAATATGCTACATCAAGATGTTATTCATGTATCTTTATGGAAAAAGACCCAAGCTCTGGTTGTCGGCCTAGGAAATATCCCAAATGATATTTCATTCCAAATTCTAGAAGCAATCTTGTGTTTCCAAGAGTATTGCTTAAAAATGAAATTTATTTTGGCTGACATTCCCATAGCTTGTATTCTTGGCACTCCTTTTCTGGCAGCAGTATCACCTCATGGGTCAACAATGGTTGCTCCAAATAAACCAGGATACTTTATCAGTATTCCTTCTCAAAAAGGGAAAATTGTGGTAAAACTCCCTTTTGTTTCTACTCCCAGGATGTCAAACATGGTGCAATTGTCTATAAGGAAAAGTCTGAAAATAGAAGAATTGAGGGACTTTCAATCAAGAATAAGAATAAAAGACCAGCTAAAATAAAAGGAAATACAAGAAAAAGTTTCCCTGCTACAACAAGAATTTATCAATACAGTCTGCTCAGAAAATCCTACAGCTTTTTGGAGACAGAAAAAACATGAAGTTCCCCTTCCCTACAAAGAAGAATACCAAGGGAAACCCTGCAAAAGTAGGTCCATACCTATGAATGCTGAGTATCAGAAGCTATGTGCAGCAGAAATCCAGGGTCTACTTAACAAAGACCTTATTAGAAAATCTACTAGTCCATGGAACTGTTATGGATTTTATGTAAATAAACATTCTGAACAGATAAGAGGAGTTCCCAGACTAGTAGTAAACTACAAGCCCTTGAATAAAGTATTGGCAGATGATACTTATCCAATTCCAAACAAGAGTAGCTTGGTCACTAGAATCGCAGGAGCCAAGATCTTTTCTAAATTTGACTTAAAATCAGGATTTTGGCAGGTAGCAATTAAAGAAGATGATAAATTCAAAACAGCTTTCAACGTCCCTGTTGGACACTATGAGTGGAATGTCATGCCATTTGGGCTAAAAAATGCTTCAGCTAAATTCCAGAGAGTAATGGATGATACTCTCAAGCCAAATTTTGATTGGCTTATTGTATATATTGATGATATACTTGTATTTTCCTCATCTATAGAGAAACATTTCAAACATCTGAGGAAATTTCTCTAGGTTATAAGGCAAGCAGGGCTAGTCCTCTCTAAAAAGAAAATTGAACTTTTCAAAATTGAGATCAAATTTCTAGGTCATACTATTGACAATGGAAAACTAACTCTACAAACTCATGCTGTAGAGTTTGCGGACAAATTTCCTGACAAAATTCTTGACAAAACCCAACTACAAAGGTTTCTGGGTAGCCTGAACTATATTAGTCATTTCTATAAGAAATGCGCTCAAGACAGAAAGTTGCTTAATGAAAGATTAAACAATGACCCCAGTCCATGGATAGAAGCTCATACTCAAGATGTGAGAAATATCAAAGCTAAAGCCAAGAATCTTCCAATTCTTCACATTTCTGATGATGAACTTCCCAAAATTGTTGAAACAGATGCCAGTAATCTTGGCTAGGGAGAAGTACTTAAGCAAGTAAAGGATAAAGGGAAGGAAGAAATTATTCAATTTTCTTCTGGTCTATGGCATTCAGTAGAAAAGAATTATTCTTCTTTAGAAAAAGAAATCAAGGTTGCCTTAAATGTTATACAAAAGTTTGAAATCTATTTGATATATAAAAGGTTCTTATTAAGAACTGATGCAGCAACAATGAATAATGTCCTTAATAAAGAATTGAAGTCTCCAGGTGTCTCCAAATTTGCTAGGTGGCAGGCTTTGTTCAGTAATTTTGATTTTTCATTTGAACATATTAAAGGATCACAAAATTCTATACCAGACTTTTTAAGTAGAGAACATCTTCAAAGTTCCTGCTTACTAATTTCAGTCCAATTAAGAGATGGTATAGAAACAGTGGTCGATATCCTTGATTCCTTAAATTGGGAATCCTATGCAGCTAGTTGGGCACCACATTGGGAGCTAAGGAGTACAAATATTTTATCCCAAACAACTCATCTGGCATATTCAAACCTGGTACCAGAGGTAAGAGGAAGAAGAATTTCAAATGTTTTAGCCCCCATAATTTCAAGGACAAATATAAAAGCAGTTGAGGCACAAAATGCTTTAACAAAATTATTTCATGATATTATCTTAGTCTGGGATATAAGAGATAATATGGGACATAATCAACAATACTTTTGTCTAGATAGACCCAGATTATTATTTGACTGGCCTGAACGAAATCCCAATATTATTTTTCCAGAAACCAGTCATAACTATCATGAATACAAATAATTATGGTAGAATTTCATTCAGCAAGAAGGATTCTTTACTCTAGTCAAGTTTGGAAATGTAAACACTGCCACATGTGGAAGGCCACCACTTTGGCTAGCAGACTGGTGGAAGGACTTTGGGCTAAATAAAGGGGCAATTGATCCAAGAATTTTAAGTTCATTCACTCCTTTATCATCAGTACAAGATCTTTTCCGTCAAGGACCCAATGATGGAGAACTATTGCGATCATTTATTCTTAATCACTATCAATGGGCTGTTAAGACAAAAACAATTGTACAAATCCTAAATGGACAACCTTTCATAGCAAGAAAGATCTACACCAAATGTTGGGATACACTCAATTACCCCGAAAGATTTTCTGGATTCCTTGAGAATGATTAAAAAAAAAATTCCAAGTCGGTTTCCGTGGGTTGACGTGACAAACTCCACAATGTAACCATGTGAATTCATGTCTAAATGGCCGACATTGGTGTCATTCGGGTTTAGTGGGTTACTTTAATCAATCTCCAGTTTATAATTATTGTCCTTTTGTAATAATGAGAATCTTGGGCACTCGGAGCACTTCACCGAATTTTGGTGAGGTTTGACCCACATTTCCAAGATGCTCTACTATTTATCATGTGATATTTTACTTTATGTTTGTCCTGTGGTCGGGAAATCTTACATGACTACCCCGTCAGATCTACTTTTCTAAGTTTGCTTTTAGTGGATATGAAATAAAGTCATGATTTGGTCGGAGGATCCTGCACGATCATCACCGCCAAATCCTAAAAGTAAAGATTCAGTGGCAGACATGAGAGGCCACTTGTCCATTCAAGTCTTTGCTTCATGATGACTCCTCCTTCACAAATTTGTATAAAGGAAGGATGAAAGCTCATTATTGGGCATTCAGAGTCGAGTCTAGAATATTGAGTGTGAGTCAGTCTGAGTCTCTAAGCTTCCCTTATGTCTGAAGCTTCGTGTCTTTCTTGAGTGCAGAGTTTGTAATTAAGTTTTGTGAGCGAGGAGCATACAGCTCTGAGTCTGAAGTCTATGCATCTGGCACAAAGATTGTAATACATGAGGATTGCTCTGATTAATATAAATCACGTCTTCCTCTTATATGCATTTATCTCTGAAGTTTTACTTATTGTCTTTGTAATATGCACACATTGTGATCTCGCTTATTTGCCTATATTTGCAATCGATGTTCCTTGGTACTGTCTGATATAGTTCGCTCATCCAGATAATAAGGTTCATTGGTAGTCTGGTATAAAGAGACGGCCGAGCACTGGTAGTAAGTCCCGCGAAGGCAGAGGTCTGCTATAGGGCAGTTGTAGGTGCGGAGGGTCTTGGAAAGCCAACTATAGGGTTCATATAAAACTGCAAAATCCTGGTGGACTCTAGGTGGTGGGTTCAAAGTTCAGACAGAGTAAAGCGGTTAACCCGAAGATATTAGTTCTGTCGAGAGTAGCAGAAATGAGAAGACCAGATGGCGAGAGGAGATTGTGCATGAGACAAGAGTTTGATCAAGTCAAGCTTCATATCTCTGACAGAGGAGGCCTCTGACGGCTGTTCGTGAGGATTAGCTACAAAATGGTATCAAAAGGTTGTAGTTCAAATGATGGGAGAACCTTCTGAAAGTTCTCCAAAACATAAATGGAAAAGCATTGATGGGCAAATATTAGAATCAAACTCTACTTTTCCACCTTTCAAAGGGATTGTCTTAGAAGACAACAGTAAACAAGTCAAAGAAGTTCCCCTACTGCTTTCTGAAGAGGCCATTCAGTTATCAGGAATTGATAAAAGAGTCCAGATAGTATCTGAACAAATTAACTGGACCAACATTGTCTTGAGAGGTATGGCCACCCACACCTTTGTGACCAATGACTATGCTCTTAAAGGACAAATTGTAGATCTACAAGTATCTACAAATACTATTGTACAATATGTTGATCAAATTCAAGAAAAGGTTACAGAAGTAAAAGACAAAATGGACTCTGCTTTGACTGAGATTTCCTATAGATCTAGAGAGTCCACAAGAAATCATGAAGAGATGATGGAAGGATTAGGACAAGATTTCTCTAGTATGGGAAAGACTCTGACAGAAATAAGATAGAAGGATAGCCATCCAGATAAGCCTATCCCTGATTCGTTCATCCTTCCCAGTTCTCCAATCTCTATACTGTCCCCTGTATATAAACCTTCTGAGACAGTAATCTTGAAAAAATTTCCACATCATTTCCCTCCTGAAGACAAACCTAAATCTTCTTCTAAAGACTGTCATTCTCTAGTAACCATCTGAAATCCTGCCTATGAGAATCTTCCACACCACTCTACTAGACCTCTAGCCCCTGATTTAGCTGGGAAAGGAAAACTTCCAGATTCACAAACCTTTGTTGATGATTGGTTCCAAGAATGGAACATTGACAACCTGTCCATAGACCAAATCATACAGCTAATTGATAGAATGTATGTCTCATATAAGATTATGTCTATGAAGGGAAAAACTGAGATTGAGGCATGCAAAACTATTATTCAATGCTTTACAGGCACCCTCAACAAGTGGTGGGAAGTAATTTCTTCCCCTATAATGATTGCCAAGATGGAATCTGAAGTCCTTAGAGATGAGCAGGGAGATATTTTATATCATACTGATGGAACTGCTCAGAACAATATGATTGGTTCTCTTACTACTGCAAACCTTGAGCATTGGTGTGGTGCAGAGGCAAAAATTGCTAATAAACATGAAATAATTCTCATGAATATGAAGTGCAGGAAGATGTCAGAGTATGAATAATTCCATGTGGATTGGACACAGAGGATATTTGAGGTACAAGATAGCCAGAACCTCCTTTGGAAGCAAGTATACTTAGCAGCCTTACCAAGTAAATTTGTTGAATATCTTAAGAGTCAGGAAGTCTTCAAACTTCCCTATGAGATGTATACGTGGGGAGAAATTTACTCCCTAATTACTAAGGCTCTAATTGGACTTTGCACCAGTATGAAAGTTCAAAACTCTATATCAAAATCCACCTACCTTCCTGACCAGAAATCTATCTGTGAGAAATATGGCCTGTATATCTCCCATCCAGCGAGAAAACGAAAGAAAAAGAAAAGAGAATCTAGAGAAGACAAAGGGAGAAAATACAAATACAAATAAAGACATCATCCTAGAACCCACTACTATGAGCCTGAAGATATCAAACTTAAAACGCATACTCATCAGGCTAGACAACAAGCCCTTTGTTGGATATGTGGGAAATCTGGACGTATGGCCTACAATTGTCCAGAAAACACAGCTTCTAGGAAATCCAAAGGGAAATTCTCAGAGAAAAAGGCAAAAGAAGCCCAAGAACAAAAACAATTGGCCCTGAGAATACACTGCAATAGATGCGGGGCAAATAATCACGAAACGAATCAGTGCCCCTATCATCCTTTTCCTAAAAGGGCAGAAGTCCATCTTCTACAGGAAGGATGTTGTTCTAATTCTGATAGTACTTCTGAGTTTTAGTATAGCTCAGAAGAAGAAATTTTGATTAATGAAGATTGCCATTGTATAAATTTCTGCTCTTGCAGAAGTAGTACAGATAGTTCTGACTCTGAAACAGAGCCAGAAATTCAGAGAAACTCAAAATTTGCATGTTTCACAATACTGGAGATCAAGAAGCACAGATGTTAGCACAGAACAAGGCCTTACCTGAAGGTGACATGAAAAAATCCCTTCTTGATACCTTTGTAAAAACTGTCAAGTCTGAACAAAGGAACAAAAGTTCTGAGTCATCTAAGAGAGAACCTTTATTCATTGATGCTTCTTTTGATAGAAATACAAAGACTTTTATCAAATTCAATAGAGAAGAAAAATTGCAAAACACTTCAGTAACAGACTTGGCCAAAGAAATACTCCAAATGAAAAAGGAAATTTCTTAGCTAAAAGAGAAAATCAGGAGAATGGAAGAAGAAGCAGAATATAACTTCAAAATTGATTCTTGGGCCAGACAAGAAATCAAAGAATTGAAAGAAAGGGTAGATTCTATTCCTCCTCCATTAGAAGATGCTCCTTTTGGAAGCCCAAAATCTATCATAAAAGGACAAACAACAGTTCAAATGCAAGGGCTTGTAGGAATGAAAATTATGGCTATCAGATACCAAAAATACTATGTCAAAGTCAAATTAGAAATAAATGGTGAAATATTTGTGAATGCACTCTTAGACACTGGGTCTAATATGAACCTGATAAATAAAGACTTAGTTCCTGCTAAATACTGGCTTCCTAGTTCTGGTTCTGCAGTTGGAGTAGGAAATGTAAATACTGATTTCAATTTTGAGATTCCCAAAGGCATCCTACTATTTGAAGAATATGCTTTGGGAATGAAATTTCTGATTTTAGAATTACCAGTGGATTGTATTCTTGGTACTCATTTTTTGTCTATAGTTGAACCCCATGGATCTTGCAAATGCTTTTCAGAAGAACCAGGGTATTTTATTACTTTGCCAAGAATTGAAGACTATCCTCCCAAAAGGATAGAGCTGCCATTCATATCAGAGTCCCATGCTCAGCTTGCTTATTGCAAGAAAAATATGGTGGTTATTGACGTATGGGATGATCAGAGAAATAGTCAAGTTTCACATTATATGGATGATGCCACTCCATGGGAAGTATATAAAGAACATTGGATACCAAATTGGCAGCTAAGGTCATCTGAAGGGGTTGATTTTGGATTACCAGGATTTTCAAGGAATACAAGTATTCATGTAATCCCTCCTCAACATATTATTGGGAGAATGAATCAGGCTTCAACTATTGCATCTCGACAAAAGCTAGTTGAAATGGGTGACATTACCCGAATAAGATCTGCTAATAGGGAATGGTTTGATCAGCAAACCCAAAGATGGGAAGAAACTCCAGCCTGAAATTTCTTTCAAATTAACAGAATAAGAACCATAACATCATGGCCAAATCAAGATCCTAATGAAAAATTGTTCAATATAAACTATGAACAATACAAGGCTATGTGGTATAATGTCTGTCTTTGGACAGATAGATACAAGTACTATTATTGTATGATCCAATTTTCTGTATCTTTCATTATCTTTCCTGAACCCGATTGGTTAGCAGACTGGTGGCAAAATTTTGGATTAAATCCTATTGGAATAAATCCTCAAGTGACAGAAACTGATAAGATGTTTCTATTTCCGAACAGAAGCTTACAAGATATCAGTGACTTATATTCTAAAGAAGAATATAAAATGTTGTTCATAAGAGAAAGACATCCACGGGTTATCAGAACTAAATATGTACTTCACCAAGAAGCGGGCAGTAATGAAGACCCTGCTTTATACAGGGAGGTTTATACTCAGCATTGGGATCCTTACACTTTTCGTCACTTCCATGATTATCCAATGGAATAATTACTGCCAAGAGCCAATCGATTTCCATGGGTTGACGTGACAAACTCCACAGTGTAACCATGTGAATTCATGTCTAAATGGCCGACAGTGGTGCCATTCGGGTTTAGTGGGTGACCGTAATCAATCTTCACTGTGTAATTATTGTCCTTGTGTAATAATGAGAATCTTGGAACCTCGGAGCACTTCTCCGACTTTTGGTGAGGTTTGACCCACATTTCCAAGATGCTCTACTATTTATCATGTGATATTTTACTTTATGTCATATATGATTGTTCTCTGGTCGGGGAATCTTGCATGATTACCCTGTCAGACCTACTGTTCTAGTTTGCTTTCGGTGGATTTGGAATAAATTCATGATTTGGTCGGAGGATCTTGCACGATCATCACCGCCAAATCCTAAAAGTAAAGATTCAGTGGCAGACATGAGAGGCCACCTGTCCATTCGAGTCTTTTCTTCATGATGGCTCCTCCTTCACAAATTTGTATAAAGGAAAGATGAAAGCTCATTATCGGGCATTCAGAGTCGAGTCTAGAATATTGAGCGTGAGTCAGTCTGAGTCTCTAAGCTTCCCTTCTGTCTGAAGCTTCATGTCTTTCTTGAGTGCAGAGTCTGTAATTAAGTTTTGTGAGCGAAGAGCATACTGCTCTGAGTCTGAAGTCTGTGCATCTGGCACAAAGCTTGTAATACCCGAGGATTGATCTGATTAATATAAATCAAGTCTTCCTCTTATATGCATTCATTTCTGAAGTTTTACTTATTGTCTCTGTAATATGCGCACATTGTGATCTCGCTTATTTGCCTGTATTTGCAATCGATGTTCCTTGGTACTGTCTGATATAGTTCGCTCATCCAGATAATAAGGTTCACTAGTAGTCTAGTATAAAGAGACAGTTGAGCACTGGTAGTAAGTCCCGCGAAGGCAGAGGGCCGTTAAAGGGTAGTTGTAGGTGCGGAGGGTCTTGGAAAGCCGGCTATAGGGTTCATATAAAACTGCAAAATCTTGGTGGACTCCAGGTGGTGGGGTTCAAAGTTTGAATAGAGTAAAGAGGTTAACCCGACGATATTGGTTTTGTCGAGAGTAGCAGAAATCAGAAGACCAGATGGCGAGAGGAGATTGCGCATGAGACAAGAGTTCGATCAAGTCAAGCTTCATATCTCTGACAGAGGAGGCCTCTGACGGCTGTTCGTGAGGATCAACTACAAAATGGTTAATGTAGGGACAACAAAACCATGCTAATATCATGTTTTTGTATTATGAGTCATGTTTGGAGAATCATAATGATAATAAAGGAGAAGCTTTGAGGGGGTGGTAATTTGGGTTGTGATACTTGTCTTTTCCTTAAAGAATAATCTACATACATAGTGTTGGGTGTCATGAAAAACTAACTTAGTTGTGGGTAGTTAGACAATGATGTCATATTGTTTACATGGGAGATTCAAAATTAAGAGCTGGTGGAGGTGGATGTGTGATACTTGATTCTTCATCATGAGATGAGACGATGTTTTGTTGTAGGTTGCTAAGGGTTGATTTTATTGAAGTTGGTGTGTGATTTGGTTTGTACAATGAGTTAGTTAGATAACTTATTTTTCAACATTGTAGTTGTCTTATGTGTACTCGATTGGATGTTAGAATAATAGGTGATAAAAGATTAATTCTTTGTCAATGGATTTGCAATGACTCGCCACTTGAACATAGTAGTAGTGTATGATTTCACACTTGGGGTTCACCATATACCCATCCCTTATCAAGTTAGTTGTAGTGTATGTAATGTTTTTAAAGCATTTTTATACACTCAAAACATTGATGAGATGAGGCGTCCCATTTTCCATGGAAATTTATATGTGTTAGTTATCCTTTCTTGTGTATCCCTTTGTCTCGGTCTAAACGTATGAGTGTGGTTTCCCCCTTTTTAATGTCTAGCACCTAGGTAAGGTCCTTCACCACTTGATATAAAACATTATTTTATTTTTGTTAGGACTTTTTGGGTTAGATATTCTCTTCCTAGTTTGAACAACCTTGTCATGTATGCTTAGAGTTGATCCCTTGATTAATTAGAGATACCTCTTGGAGGTCTCTAATGTTCTCATATTTGTGTGAGGGTGCACATACAAGCTTACTTGGTCAAACTTGATCTCCCACTTTTCTACCCTAATTCTTGGACCTAGTACATGGGTTATTTTTCTCTAATCACAATTGTATCCCGCATATCAACCTAACCTATGGAATAAAACTTTCAACACTAGTGAAAAAACCCATATTTTTCTTATTAAACTAACATTTATTTGATCAAACCTACATATTAATATCCACAACGGGAGGATCTTTCCCAATGGATAAGGTGATATTTTCTTGATGCATATTGAGACATTATATAAGGGGTGCTCAAATATCATATTTCAATTAGGGTAGTGTTTTTGACGAGGCAAAATTTAACCCTTCCACTCATTTTTATAGAAATCCAAAAACTTAAATTATATATATATATATATATATATATATATATATATATATATATATATAAACCCTCTAAATAACCAATCAAATTTCCTAACAATCTGTTGAAAATCTAAGATCTCACTATGTAATTTCTATTGAATAAAGAGCGTTTTAAATATCTTTTATTACACATCAAAGATAAAAGGTTAACTTCAACATGTGTTGGCTTTTGACTACAAAAGGGAGGATTAAAGTTGCTCATCAAATCTTTGGAGGATCTCATGGTAACATCAACCTGGCTTAGAGCCGATGGACGAGATAATATACTCTATTATCTTAAACAACATTTGAAAAGTATCGTGTTCT
>ML781264.1:514977-536177 GCA_009831015.1 Picea engelmannii
ATAATAGGTGATAAAAGATTAATTCTTTGTCAATGGATTTGCAATGACTCGCCACTTGAACATAGTAGTAGTGTATGATTTCACACTTGGGGTTCACCATATACCCATCCCTTATCAAGTTAGTTGTAGTGTATGTAATGTTTTTAAAGCATTTTTATACACTCAAAACATTGATGAGATGAGGCGTCCCATTTTCCATGGAAATTTATATGTGTTAGTTATCCTTTCTTGTGTATCCCTTTGTCTCGGTCTAAACGTATGAGTGTGGTTTCCCCCTTTTTAATGTCTAGCACCTAGGTAAGGTCCTTCACCACTTGATATAAAACATTATTTTATTTTTGTTAGGACTTTTTGGGTTAGATATTCTCTTCCTAGTTTGAACAACCTTGTCATGTATGCTTAGAGTTGATCCCTTGATTAATTAGAGATACCTCTTGGAGGTCTCTAATGTTCTCATATTTGTGTGAGGGTGCACATACAAGCTTACTTGGTCAAACTTGATCTCCCACTTTTCTACCCTAATTCTTGGACCTAGTACATGGGTTATTTTTCTCTAATCACAATTGTATCCCGCATATCAACCTAACCTATGGAATAAAACTTTCAACACTAGTGAAAAAACCCATATTTTTCTTATTAAACTAACATTTATTTGATCAAACCTACATATTAATATCCACAACGGGAGGATCTTTCCCAATGGATAAGGTGATATTTTCTTGATGCATATTGAGACATTATATAAGGGGTGCTCAAATATCATATTTCAATTAGGGTAGTGTTTTTGACGAGGCAAAATTTAACCCTTCCACTCATTTTTATAGAAATCCAAAAACTTAAATTATATATATATATATATATATATATATATATATATATATATATATATAAACCCTCTAAATAACCAATCAAATTTCCTAACAATCTGTTGAAAATCTAAGATCTCACTATGTAATTTCTATTGAATAAAGAGCGTTTTAAATATCTTTTATTACACATCAAAGATAAAAGGTTAACTTCAACATGTGTTGGCTTTTGACTACAAAAGGGAGGATTAAAGTTGCTCATCAAATCTTTGGAGGATCTCATGGTAACATCAACCTGGCTTAGAGCCGATGGACGAGATAATATACTCTATTATCTTAAACAACATTTGAAAAGTATCGTGTTCTGTTTTAATAATTTAAAAATAATTCAAATTAATGGAATTGCAATTTCCAACAACAATTCATTTAAAAAAAAATATTACTCTTTTTAAAATCCAAAATGACAAAATTCCAATTTCAACAGCTACATCTGGAAAAAGGTATTCTGCTCTATTTGAATCAAATCCAAATTGACCAAATTGCTATTTTCACAACTAATCACTACAAATTCAATGATTTTCCCAAAACCAAACGGAGTAGGCTAACTCCTTCCTTCTTGAGTTTTTCTTTTTAGGTAAAAAAAGTAGATTGAATTTGGCCAGATTTTCAGAGGTAGTCTGGGTTTTGACTCTTTTTCTCCTGAGTTCTGTCTTTCACGTAAAAAATGGTCTGAATTAGTCTAGATTTTCAGGAGTAGTCTGAATTTTGCATGGATCAAAGTTCCATGCATTTCGGAACCTTACCATAGGGGTTTTGCCCCATTTTAAATCAACTCAGATGCTCAGAAAATCGATCAGAGCTCTAGATTGACAGGAAATTTAAAAACGAACCACCAAAAACCCTGAAAAAGTAACTTGGGAAAAAAGATTACTCCCAAACAAAATTGAAATTTCAAACTGTTAAAACCTTTCAAATTTGAAGATTTGTACTATTCTAATACTCGTTTGACTAGTTTAAAAAAAAAAATTGACTGTTTCCTGAAATTTTTAACAGGGAAATTGACCATTGACGAGCAATTTACCCGTCAAATTCCCGAGTTAGCCCACTCCAAACCAAACAAAAAAAAATGAGTGGGAGGTACACCGCCCTGGTACATGGTCAAACATAACCCAGCACGGAAGAGCCGCCCTGATTTAGCGTTACGGAAACCAAGATCTGGCGCCTCCACTTAAGTTCATCGTCTCCGAGCCGTAGATAAAAGGACAAAGGCGCTCTGCTTTTTGGCGCGATTATTGGCGCTCTGCTTTATTCCCGACCCCCGTGGATGTTCTCTCTGATTATAGGAAGAGAATAGATTCCCATGGACAGATAGAAGCAATAACTCGTGTCAAATTCCTTGTCGGGAACGGAAGCCAGTATGTGCGCTCACAATCCCCCAGAAACTGTCGCGACTCGCCATTGTGCAGGCTGTGTAGTGATTATCTGTTTCACTTGTCCATTCTTTCTGTATTTATGCCCTCCATTGCTATACGACACAGAGAGCACATCTTCCACAGTAGACCTGTGTATAGAAACCGGCCCAATTTTTGGCGGGAGCGAAAACTTTTATGGAATTCTCAGAACACATTACAATCCAACTGGGGCTAGTTGTGGTAAATTCTCACAAGTCTAACGCCTGACCACTGCACAACCGGACAAATCGAATGAACAACGTTATACTAAGGTACTACCACCAGCCACATCTTTTAAAGAAAATGTAAAGAATTTAAATTTGAGAATCTGCTTTCAGAATTAAATGTACTGTTTCTGAAAACTCTCAGATTTTAATGGATGCGGTCTTTCTGGCCGAGTATTCATATCTACGGACTAGTCCCAAGTGAAATGGTCCGAACTTTGAAGGACCGAACTCTGTACGCCAGATATCCCATCATTTGTCACTCCAAGGTACAGGCTATCCCATTATAATAGCTTAGTCTAAACGTTTTATCTTTTAGCGGTTTTCAGTAATTTTTTTTGTATTTACTGAAGAATGGTTGGATTTGCAAATTTGAATGATTAAATTTGTATAATTAGAATAACTCTTCAGTATGCTAAATCCATTTATACATTCAGAAATGTAATTTAAACAACAAAAAAATAATAATTTTCTTCAAAATTTCGACAAAAAAAAACCTCGAAATAAAACATTTAACCAATGAACATTATAATTGGCCCGTGCAAGAATGAAAAACTAGCAAGGTGGGCCTTTAACCTGTCCCTCACCCACTATTACCCCTCTGACCTTCCACTGATCATAGCTTGACCTGATGTTTATGTTGTCATCAAATACACCTAAATCGATCTGAGTAGATATTCTTTTCTGAACGGTCTGACCATTTGCCTCTGTGCATCTATTGTAACTTGGCTGCTTTTTCATTCCAGTTTATGTGATGTTTATTTTACCGTGATGGATGCTTTCTTTCAGGTTTGAAAAAATGTCAAGTAACATTTCATTCTCATAGAATTCCTATTCGCTCCACTGCCATGCAGTAGTATTCTCCCTCGCACGAGATTTAATAAGAGTGCGAACTTGCTCCAGGTTCATGCATCTAATATTGGGCATCAAAATGAACCTTACAGTTTCAAACATGCATCTGATGATATTGGGCATCCAGGGTTTGTCAGTTTCAAACATAGTTTTAATAAATAACCTTCAACATTGTTGTTATTGGACATCCAGGGTTTGTCAGTTTCAAACATAATTTTAATAAATAACCTTCAACATTGTTGTTTGAGTTTTTTTTTTCAAACATGGTTTTAATAAATAACCTTTTTGAGATAAACTGTGTATAAAACATTGCAGTAGTTTAAAAGTTCTATCTTTTGGAAGTTTTTTAGTGACTTTTTTTGTTTGAGTTTGCTCGAAATCGATGAGGAATGGTTGGATTTGCATATTTGAGTGGCTAAGTTTGTATAATCCAAGTGCCTCAGGGGTTTTTCAGCAAGCTGAATCCATTTATGCATTCAGAAATGCAATTTAAACAACAAAAAATAGTCATTTTGTCCAAATTTACATAAAAACTCAAAAGATAGAACGTTTAAACCTTTAAATCTTTAAAAACGCCTAAAACATTGACTATCTTTAGAAACCTACACACTCATAACCTTCAACATTGTCATGAGAGCATTTGAAAGGAAATCTCTAAACGAGAAAATAAGGCAAAGTTTGCTATTTGCTACATACTGCCTCATAATTATTCCAATAAGGATAGTTTATCAGCCCAGAAACACACGAAACCTTTGGACACCCATCCTTAGAACTCTAAGCAGTAAAGATACTATCATCACGTAATTAATAGAAGGATCAAACCACAAGGATTTATCTGGACTTCAAAGGCTCCATATCCGACTGTATTTATGTTCTAAGCCACAGTTTCTATGTGCACAGATGATCTGGCCTCTCAGTCAACTTTTGGGGACAACTAAGATTCCTATCAGAAAATGGGTGGAGTGAGTGTGCTTACATCCAATGCAAAGTTTCTTCTTTGAAGGAAATACAAAAGAAGAATTGTATGAAGGAGACCATGTCAAATATTTGGATACAGATAAGTTTTGCACTGATCATCTGTATTTGACCCCGAGCGTGGGTCATCTAATTAAGTTGGGTTAGTTTGCAGTAACTTGTCTTTGATGCCCATCATCCCTGCCGCTCTCTTTCATGTGTCCTCTGCATGGCTCTCCTGAAACGCTGCTGCCCAACTTCTGTTCTCGATATTTGTTCCCTTCTTGATGTGGCCATATGCCTCACAGTGAAGTAGGAAATGCTACCTGCTATCTACCTCTTCTATTCCGCATATCCAACATGTCTCGTTCTCCCATTCCTCTTCGGGTTCCTTCCATCTTCTTGTCTCTCATTTTAATCTATGTGGA
The DNA here is from genome assembly GCA_009831015.1 of Picea engelmannii. Classification (NCBI taxonomy): domain Eukaryota; kingdom Viridiplantae; phylum Streptophyta; class Pinopsida; order Pinales; family Pinaceae; genus Picea; species Picea engelmannii. The sequence goes on from ML781264.1 coordinate 519,693, forward strand.
CTAGTTCTTATTTGGGCCAATACCTCTAACATAGACTAGAGGCTGTTAATTTCAAACACTGTTTCAGCAAATAACCTTCAATACTTTCCATGAGGGCGTTTAAAGGAAAACTCCTGAATCAGGAAAGAAGCCAAAGTTTGCTACTGCTACATACTCCCTGCTAATTATTTTAACAAAATTAGTTTAGCATCTCAGAAACACAAAAGAGAGTTTTGTACACCCATCCTTAGAACTCGAAGCAGTAAAGATTCTTTCATCCCGTAACTAATAGAATGATCAAATCACAAAGATTTATTTGGAATACATAAAACATGAACAAAGGTTTCTCATCCAAATGTATTCATGTTGTAAATCACAGCTTCTATGTGAACAGCTGATCCACCCTCCAAGTCAACTTTGAGGGACAACTTAGATTCCTAAGAGGGAATGGTTTGAGTGAGTTTGCTTGTGTCATGTTTTCAATTGAAGCTGTTGATACCTATACATGAAGAAAATAATGAGAGAGAAGAATAAATCCTGCTATATTTATCTCTGCAACTTCTCTCCTATTTATCATTCTTGTAATTTGTCTGTGTAGAGCCCAAATAGTGTGGGGGAGAGAGAGGGCATCCTTGCTTCACTCCCACATCACCGCTAAAACTTTTTAACGGCCATTCCTTTGTTTTGACTTTAGTGTTAACCTATTCGGATAGCATATGTCAATGTTATCAGAACTGGAAACACTAAAATGGTTGACCAAAACATAATAAAATATTCAAAATTTTATTAAAAAAAAACCATGCACCCCAATATAAATGCAAACCATCAGAGACAAAATATGTAAAGTTTTTCTAAGAATATAGCATGTAAGGGTGAATATAGCAAAATGGAAGCCACTTAAATACATATCTAAATGAAAATACATAAACATTGATGCTCTAAATGGCCTCTGGAGTCCAAGCAATATCATAACAATAGTCTACAATGAAATCATACTACATAATCATCTGAAACTAGATCCTCATCATCTACATTCTCTACATAGGTTTGAGTTTCATCATGAGGAGCTTCTCTTGAAGGTCCAACACCAATGTTTGGATCTTGTGGTGGTGGAAGCTACTCCAAGTTCATTTAGGATAAGTCATTATTTGCAAATGATGCTCCTTGACTCTCCACAACCCACTATGAGGAGGGATCAATATCCTCCAAGACTAGGGTTTTTGAATCAAGGTATTGTTCAACTACTAGTTATGCCTCAATGGAAGGTTGCATTGAACAAATACCAAACCATTCAACCATTTTATCTCCAAATAGTTTCTCTTCTTGATGTGTGTATGCTCAAAGACATTCTAGTTGTGTTCCCACCTAGAAGCACTACATCTCTAACTCAAGATTCAAATTGCAAACTTTTGCGATTTAGGGCATTGGCCACCAAATTGCTTCCACCAATAAGATTCTAAGACTAAGAAAATCCATGAAATGAATTTGAAACTTTAGAATAATGAAAAAAATAACTTAAAAACTTTGAAATTGCATCCTTAGTGGGTCTTGGTTCTGCTTCTCATAGTCATAGTCATGTTGAAGGTACCAATATTGTCACTCATATGTAGGAGTTCACTATGTATCTCATATGTAGGAGTTCACTATGTATCTCATCCTATATTATCACCTCAAATACCATGTGCTCTATGCATTTGTACAATCCTTGTTTTACTTCCCCAACTATGTCAAAATATATTGTATAATGGTACCTTGGAGTCAAGTAATAGACAATTGCATGCTTAGGTTGATGGAATTGCATGTTCAATCTCTCATCAATGATTTTCCTTCATATGATCAAATGCATCCATCAATTTAAGAAACATGGTTCCTCTCAAGAAAGAAATGAGGAAATTAATAATGGTGCATGACCATCCATTAATGCATCCATCGAACTTGATGGGTCAACCTTTTTTTCTCTATGACTCTTTAAATTCCATGAGGTATTTACCTATTCTTTGAACCTCTTTCTATAAAAGTGGCATCCTAATATAATGAAAACTAGGGCCTTTGAAGTATGAGCCACATGAAGCTATAACTTCCATCACAATGTTTTCCAAAATGGAATCGAACTTGGACTTAGTTGAGGGTCAGGTAGGAATCAGATAAGAATTGGATGACAACTTGGTTTACTAAAAACTACATAAAATATAAATTTTAATAAAAAAATATGCATGTACATCAATGTAAACGTAAAACCACTAGAGATCAAATATGCAAAGTATGCTCATGTACATACCATGTAGGTGTGAATATAACAACATGGCATTGAGTGCAATACATATATGAAACAAAATACATAAACAACGAGGCTCCAAATGGCCTCTAGAATCCATAAAAAAAAACATGTTACAAGCTACTACATATCAAAGATCAACATTATCAACCATCAAACTCATTACTATTGCTAGGAAGGGGATCCTCATGATGAAAGAAAGGATTATCATTTGGCTCATATTAGTGGACTACTTAGGGATATTTGTAGTACTAGTAGTAGTGTGACTAGTGCCTTCCATTACTGGAGATACTAGTGGATCATCATTCAAACCCATCCATCCTAAGTCATAAACAACAACTATGTTAAGTGAGTCTCCTCTACTTTGGTTGGAGCTTTTAGATTTGTTTTTCTTTTTTTGTTGTTTAATTTTTTTGGGTTTTTTCCACAGTTAGGTCCAAGCTAGATCATGGTGGAACCAATTGAATTGGCTAATCTAATTAGTTCTGTACCAAATTGGATGGTTTAATATGAAACTGGTTCATTGGTTGGTTCACTGTTATTTAGGGTCAAACCAGTCAAACTGACCAATTCTTTTTCTGGTTCAACTATTTTTTAAAACACTATTCTATCATAGGCTAATAATAAGGGGATTTGTTAGCATTGAAAGTTATGTCTACATTATACCATTGTCTATCCATGCATTCCCAAGTAGCTTCATTTTATTTCTTCTTCCATTTTCTATCAATAATGGGATGAGAACCAGAGGTGGTGTGGAGTACAAAGAATGATTCAACCCTATTCATATTAGGATCGAGTATGCCATAATCAATATCTTGTCTGGGAGTGAGAATTAGGACTCTAAGGGAATCCCTAGTAGGGTTATATGAGTCGTCAAAACTAGGGGTTTTCACCAGTGTTGTGAGACTCGACCAAAGACATACGAGTCTTTCCAAGTCCATCCTAAAACAAGTACTTTGTGAAAAATTGGCTTGAAACTTGCCTAGTAACTAAAACTTGGTATAACTCTCCAAAATCACCAAAAATCGACAAAATGTGCCCAAAACATGATAGGACTCCCACAAGTCGCTTATTGTATTTTTGGGACACAATTTCTTAGATTTTGGGTTTTTTTAATGTTGAGTTTTTCCAAGTTGCTGAGTTTTTTTAAGTCCCAACCTGATCAAGTTTTTTCCAAGTTTAGGTCTCACAACCTTGGTTTTCACTATCATGTGTACTTCCATTTCTCTCTATTTCTTTTTGTATCTTGGCTTTGTTTTATTTATATGCTTCAATAAAAGCTTGCATCTTGACTCTTAATTTAGGCAAGAATTTTAAGGAAGGTTTAATAATAATCCCTTGTACATGTGCTAAGTGTTGTTTCATCAATTATTTCTTTGTGATAATGGTTTCATACCATTTCCCCCAAAGCACTTGGAAATGGGTCCATGTATGGTCCATTTTCTCTTTGGGAGCCATGGAAATTTATCTACCAAGAAAAAAAAATATGCAAATTAAACCTTACCCTCGCCTAATATATAGAAAAACAAATCAACAAATTTACTCTAAAGAGAATGAGAGTTAGAAAAATTGTACATACCTTTAGAAGCTTTTAATTAGTTCCAAATTATTCCAACTGTAGCATCCCTAGCCTCAATTTGGGCCATGCCACATAAAAATTATGACTCTATGATACCATTTAATTCATAAAAATGCTCTGCATATGATCAAATATGCAGTTTTATAGCAAATATAACCATGCATAAATTATGTATAATTACAAAAAATACAATTAATTGTAACACACACCGTAAACACCATGTAAATATAATTACAACACCATGTAATTAACATAAATATGCACATTACATAGCTGAATAATACACTTTAGAAGAACATTTATCTGTTGTAAAAACACCAACTACGTTCAGACCTCCAAATTTCCTCCTAGCCATAGACTACACTACTCATAAACTCTCAGCAGTGGGTCACCCCCGAGCTGGGGCTCAGAATCCACCAGGGAAAGGGTTCTCTTACCAATCCCACTAAGGCCCTACAACAATTAGTAAAACATGAAATTCCAATGGCACCAATCCTAGCAGCATTTCCACCCCACAACCTCTCATTCCCCATAGCCTCTCCCACCCCAAGAAGTGTGCCCCTTCTCTGCTCAATAATACTTTAGTTGTCCCACTTCCCTTCCAAGGCTTGAACAATAGGCTAGAAAATAATTCCTTGAGTGCTATGGCATTTGGAACACAAGGATAATCACAGGTCTGACAACCAACCTCTTCAACCCATGCTCATAGTCTCGACAACCTATTTCTTCAACCCAAAATCTCACAAGCCTAACAACCTGCCTCTTCAAGCCCAAACCACCATGGATTTACAGGGTCTCCCAAGCTCCATAGCTCCACTCTCCAACCATGGTAATCCATATAAAGTGAATGCAAGAATGAATGGTAAGAATTATGGGAATCACACAAAATCCCCATATTATATACGCATGTTCCCTTTATGACACTTGGCACCAAAGGAACTATCTTGTCCCCCACTTGTAATTTGTTTCTCTTCTATAGGAACTTAGAATAAGTCATTATATAAGACTTTATGACTTAGGAAAAATATTATTTTATTCCTAGGATTAAGCCCCTTAACTTAGCCCCTCTTTCCTAAGAACTTAGCCCCTTTTCCCTCTCATGGATTCTTATGCCCCCATACTCTTTCGTCTGACTTGGTCTACATCAGTGATATATTTTATTAATAATATGAGTGATTACATATTAAAATGATAGGCTCATTGACATTTTAGCATCTAAGATCTCCAAGCTAATAATCACACAGACAATATGGGACATAATATCCTAGCTCACCAACTTATAAAACATATGTACATTTACAATTGGGATTCATCTCGAGGGTATTACATCCCCCCCTTATTTATGCATTATCCTTAGTGCATTATATACAATGTACATTCAAAATTCTTCAAAAGCTCCATTCCTTTGCTATTGAAGCTTGGTATCATTCTAGTGCTCTTGTTTCCAAGTGCCAGATTCTTGTCTTCATACTTCAGCTAGAAGTCTTTTTCTCTATTCCACATAGCTATTCTAGGAAAGAATTCGACTCATTATTCCATCTCACACACCTCATGATTATAGCCACCATGACATAAGCATTCTTGAGTTGTCTCTCCCTTGTTGCACTCACCCTTCTAGGCTCAAGCACCCCTTCACTACTACACAATCCTTCATCAATCCATCTTGCCAAGGCTTTCACACACAAGGAGAGCACCAACTCATCACCAGACCCCCACTAAGGATCTACAATTATAGGCTACAATGTCCCAACATTAGTCTTTCTTCCCAAGCATTCCATATTTAATAACTATTATCTCATCTGTATCACACACATACAGTCATCATGAGACAACATCATAACAATTTCATTTAGAAACTCAAATTGTTGTATAAGGAAATTTAAAGTTCTTTTTTTCCCAGGTATGAGATTCCATCTCATATTTTCTTGGTTGTTGCAACAACATGCATCCGTCTTTATTATGGATTTCAATATTTGAGCCCACTTTTCCTACAATACTCCCATCTTGCATTCAACCAAACAAATTATTATTATTTCCTGTACAATATACTTTTATTGCAATATTTACAAAATCCCATAAAGTGCTCTTCGAATGGTTTATACTTAAAAATTCAGACACAACTATCAATATATTTATTAATTGGAATGAAGATATCATTCCCTGCACATATACTATCAACAATCAAGCTTTTACTTCTTCTAGACATCATTATTCCATACTTTGTTTCCCTGACATAGTTTTCTTGTAGTTCACCTCGTGTGGCTACTTTAACTTGCAACTCTTTGTTGCAATGTCTAACAACCCCTGAAATGCTCTTAACTTCATTAGTTATAATCACATCAGTTCAACTGTTAGTATATATATATATATGCATTCACCAAAATGCCTTCAAGCATACACAACTCTATCTTAGCATGCATGAATGCAAATTTACCACTTGCACACTTTCATGATTTATTCATGCATACTATTCAATGCACCCTTGTATTGGTTTCAAAATGCCCTTTTTCTAAGTCATGCATCCCACCATGGTGAATTAGAAGGTCTGGTCAATGCCTCGACACATCATCAATACTCTTCCTATTGCTTGCTCAACCATTTGGATGCCTTCCTTTTCGACCCAAACACTACACCAATAATAAAATTATTTGGTTCTATTCAATGTTAGCAAAAAGACTGTAGTCCAAACATTAGTTATAAGCATGAAGTTCATTGTATACTTGTGTGGAAATATAACCTTTCTATCTCTAATCAGGTTATGGTCTCTCCCATGACTAGCTTTACTGGCATTCATTCCTATAACAAGGTCATACCCCTTAATTTTTTTGGTTATTAAACCATAACCAACAAATTCATGACATGTTATTATGTCACATGAATGGATTTGAAAGCTAAACAACTTTTATAATTAACATAGGCCCCTGACATTTACCATACCACATGGTATATATTCCATTAATGCATTGAAATCATACAATAATATTACTTCAAAAATAACCTCTGGTTAAGGAAATTCTTACTAATAATCCCTTCAACTATTATGTAGCACAAATACATACAATTCATACCTGCATAACTGCCATTAAATGAATTTGAGGCTATCTAATTAGTTGATATCAGTAGGAGATCCCATGCCTCCTTCACCAACCTTTTAATCAATACTTCGGCTTCATATGGATGACTTCCATATGTAGCAACAACATTAGTAGCACTTGCAACCATGCAATAAAATCTCTTTCTTGGCACAACAACCATCATTAGCAACATTGAAATTCATATATATAACAAGAGGCTACACCTAATCTTCAACATGTTATATATATATATATATTCATTAATGCATATCTATATTCACTAAGAATGCATCCTCGACATGCTCATAAATGCATATGCATTCCTTCTTCTTGTGCTATGTATGGTTGTCCAACATGCCATATATTAATTGATGCTACAACAATTGCAACAACCTCTTTCTTCCTTTGCAGCTCTCTTGATATTCCCAACTGTCCTCAAGTCTCATTGGATTTCTGTATCACTTTGTGCTCTGATTTTAATCATTGCACATGATTATTTATTCCCTCAACACTTTTCTAGCCAAACCACTCTTGGCCACCTTTTCATTTCCAGCCATATACTATGTTGATATTAATATTCAACATTCATCTCTTCCTAGATCCCTCTGACCCAACACATACATGACCAAATTACATTTCCATCCATGCTCTCTTGACTTTGGATATTCAACATCCATTTACTTTATTGGTCCAAGCTAATTCGACATCCCTAACTGAACACTTCAACACTTGTGGTGCTTGTAGCATTCACTTCTCCTTCCTTATCCATTTTGGTCTCAAACTTGACTTGCATAGTCAATTTCTAGCATAATGCAATGCTACAAAAATGTCTTCTTTTCCAACCTCATAAATATTAACTGGAAGTAGTTAACATTTCCCTTACCTTCCATCATTAAATCCATTGGTGCTTCCAACCCTTCTAGAATATAACCAATGGCTCCTTCCCACTTGAGATGGGTCCTCTTCAAGCTTTGTCTTTTTTTCCTTCCATGCCAAGAATAGAACCATTTTATTCTTCATGGTTCCTTATTGATTTCCCTTCAAATTATCCTCTCCATGCTTGAGTTATTTTGACTTTTCATCCCAATCTACTTTGGGAATGCACTCAACACCTTTGGATTGCACCCAACATTCTTTCTATGCATCAACAATCTTATTTTTATTGTTGTCATAGTTCTTTGAGTGCTTCAATAGACTCAAATAATTTGGCACCCACCTAGTGGTACCTTTTTCCACTATCTTCTATTACTCATGATCTTGGTCCAATTTTGGAATGCACTTAGATTTATGTAATGCCTTCCGTAGAAGTATGGTTTCATACTTATAGAATAAATTTACACATAATGCATCACTTTATGCATCTACTGGCACTACTTAGCATGCATGCACCCTCATTACTTCACCCCTGAAGTTCTAACATTCATACCATGCTTTCACTGCACTACTCTGATAACAATAATGGAGGTATTACTCCAAAACTGCATAACTAATCCTTGTAGATGATGCACCTTATTTCCATGTATACACTCTATCTTTCTTTATCAAAAGAATAACATATTGACATATCAATCCTTTTAGAACAATTCTACCCACAATATACTATTTTATCTCTATAATTCCATTCTTTAGAGTGAATGGAACTTTGATACTTCATCCATTAAATACTTTACTCTTGCACCTAGATTCCATGGAGCACTTTGATTAACACAAGTGGATCTCTTATAGTGAATTCCTTTACAGATGCATTAACATCAACCACTCTTTCCCTTCCATATTTCCATGCTTTGAATCTCCATCTGCACCTATTTTACATGCATTACTGTGTACAAAAAATGGATTTTGTACTCAACATCCCTATTTGGTATGAGTATTTCTCATCAAGAATTCCTTTTCTAGATCAAAGTTCGATTGAAAATCTTCCATATTGCTTATTGAGTCTAAATGTCTTCAGTTGGCAACTTCCTCAAGCAATCAATGCACATTTTGAAGCACTATCCCTTTCTTTATCCTCTTATATGCATACATTCCTTGCATATGATATTTTCTATCTGTAGCCATAACATAGGAATACAACAACATTTGTTAGCTAAAACGCATATACACAATTTTGGACATATGCACACTTTGCCTCCTTAAATGCATAAGAAAAATTCCTTCTAATTGTCTATGAATTCTTCTGTCCAGTTCACAGTTCTACATGAATACATGTATTCCTCTATCCTACACCTTTCCAATGACTACTTTCTTGCTCAATTTTGAGTCCGGAGCATAAATTTACAATCATTTTAATATTACCCATTTATTCCTTTTTCACACCTTTCAACCAGGTGCACTTTTGGTCATGTCCATGCATCCTTTACACTAGCTATTTTTAATTTTTCAAAAGAGATCAACTGGGTTCCTTCATGACCATATTTTTGACAACCTGACTAAGTTTCATCTTCATTTGATCTCTAGGTTGGTAGATATAGCCTGTTGAAGTTTTAGGCCAATTTATCTTTTTATTCCTGAATGCTATAGGTTCCTTCTACGTCCTCCTATGAAATTTTAGCTGCCCAAAAACTTAATTCAACTCCATGGATGTCTTATATGGCTCAATATATTTCCATAGACTACTCCTGTGCGCTAATCCGATTCTGAAGAAAGAAGTATGGCCCTTAGAGTGAATTGGTATCCAAAAATTACCCTCCACTATTTGACATGTAACTCCTTCATACAGGCTTTGTTTGATGGGAAATTTACATCGTTAGAATTCTCTCTATGATCTCTATCATTTTACATGCAAAAAATATATTTCCTATAAGTACACCTGGAAGGAAATACAATTTATTACAAATTTGATTTTCAAAAAATGTTGCTTAGGCCTATGGAAATGGCCTGCAAAAACATGACCTGGAAACCACTGTAATTTTTCCATAAAAGTTTTACTTTTTCTAAGAATTTTTAGTTGAATGGGATGCTGACATGGCATCTTGGTCCACCTAGCACCCATGGAGTGATGCCATGTCATCTCCTTTCCCACATGGCCTTGCTTCATCAACTTCCGCTACCTTCCTTTTCCCTTTTCTTACCTTCGTTGGCATACATTATTGCAGTTTTTGGGCCCATAGTCCGTAGTTTCCCACGTGGCATCTATTCATTGGTTCATGGGGATGGGAAGGCCCCATCCCGCACCCATTCTCCTTGGTTTGCAAAGTTACTGTTGAAAAGTGATATGATCTCAAACACTTAGCCAACACTAGATTTCAACCTTCTATAGTTATTCACCAATAAAGAAATAGAACCACATGCATTTTACTAGAAGTATGAGCAGAAATACAAGTGACTAAGAAATCTGAAAATATAGCAGCAGAAATATAAATGAAAAACAAACAAAATCATCACATTTAACACTTACAATTTTGGGGCAATGCCCCTGGAAAAAGCCACAAGGGGAAAACCAGTCCAAGAGAGTATTCTTCTCATTGAGCTCAGAGAAATTTTCTTTTTACATTAGAAAATATTCAGCAAAAATACACAAACTTATCTCAATATTTGTGCCAAGCAACTTCCTCAAAAAAGAGCCAAAACACCTCGAAATTTGTTCCCAAAATTTCAATGAAATGTAGCCTTCGTTTTTTGTGCTTGTTGTTGTACAAACTGTATGGAAATGTGCCTAGAAAAGCATGCCCAAAGGCTACCTCAATTTCCATGCCAAGGTTTATTGTGCGACTTCCTAGAAAACTGTGCCAAACTTAGTCTCATTTTTTGTGTCCTTCCTCTGCTATACCACCAACAAATCTCATGTTGTATAGTCCAGATATATGTACTGTATGACCTACAATTAGTGCTGAAAATTATCCTTGAAGTGCATGCCCTCTCTTGCCTTGAACTGCATGCCTTCCTTGCTACAATAACCCTCTCTTTTCTCAACTAAAAAAAAAACTCTCTTGGAATCTCATGGAATATGAGTGACTCTTCAAATTCCCCTCCTCTTCTCCTCAAAAGGTGTGCCCCACCTCTCCTCTAGTTCTCCTTTTATTACTCATTAGCGAGTAAAAACCATGACCCTTGATATTCTATGTCCCTTGATCTTCTATGAGGGATGTGACGTTTTCTCTCATTGAGATAACTTAAGTCATTCAAATATCATAAAGTCACTTTTACCCATGAAATATTAAAAGGATCAACTTGACTTTATAAAATCACTAGAGAGAGACATTTGTTTGGACTCCTTCCTAGGTGCAATAAATGTAGAAGTATCTCCGAGCTACAAAATCTAACACTCCCTCTTAGTGAGGGAGGTACTTTTAGAGCCTCCACCTTGATCTGTCTCTAACCCCATCACATCCTTTGTTGTAATAGTTTCTCAGACTGTAGCGGAAGCTTCTTCTCCCTCTAAACTTGAAGCATCTCCAACTACCTACACTGAACTTTGATAAAGATACCTACTCATCCAAGCTCCTCTCTTTGAAGCCTCAACATTATCAGACTCAGGCTCAAGCTACCCACTAGATCTAACTACATGACGATCAAACACTTTGTACAATCTCTCCGACCGAACACCAAGAAACACACTTGGGTCGAAAGAGATTCCCTCTGGAAATAGGTACGCCAGTCCTTGAGAGAACACTATCCCACATCCATCTATCTCAAAAGACGAAACATAGAAAAATTTCACCGGTAGTTCGGGAACATATAATACCTCAGCCAACTCCAGATACCCTCATGAATCTACTTGGAATCTAAAATTTCCAACTCTCTCTACAACTAAAACATGTCTGGTGCTCACCCCACACCCAACATAGCTTCCTGAGATGGTCTCTAAAAAACGAGGAATATAGACCTCATCCCCATCATGTGCTGAGAGGCCCCACTCTCCAAGAACCATGCAAGTGTTCCTTACACCCTAGACACCCAATTCCTGCAAGACAAGCCATCAAGGAAAAATCCTTCTCAAACTTTTTCTTGAACTCAACAACCTCATTTGATGCTAACACCTTTGGATCCTACCTCTTCTTCTTGTTCTAACATTGGCCAACATAATGTCCCAACTCATGACATGCATAACATCTCACCTTACTCATGTCCTTCTAGCCATTAGAAGACTTCTTGTCCTTCTTCTTTGCTGCTACGAGGGAAACATTCTCCTCATTCACCTCACCCTTTTACTGTCTGCTACAAAGAACCTCTTCACAAGTCTCTTCCTATATGAAGTCATCCCACAATCTCTCCTAGTTGGGAGGATTATCCTTGGAGACAACACCGTTAACAAAGGGGTTCCACTTCTCTAAAAAACCATTTAGAGTGATCCTAACCAATTCTCCATATGATATAACCTCTCCAACTACACCAAGTTCATCATGAACTTGAGTGATTCTAGTGAGATATGAGGACAATTTTTCAGTCTCGTTCATCTTTATGTTTCTCAGCTTCTCTCTCAATACCATCTTTTGATTATCATTGGAACTTTGGTATAGCTTGGTCAAAGATGCCCACATCTCGTAGGCATTTTTTTTCCAGCAATATGAAAAATAACATGGTCCTTTATTGCATCAAGAATAATCCTCTTGAACTTCACATTCTTCTTCTGGAACACTGTCAAAAGAGTTACATCTATAGGAACAATGACGACATTCTTTTGTGTGTTGTTCACAATGTCCCATAACTCAATTTCCTCTAGCAAAAAAACCATCCTCTCCTTCCAAGGACTAAATTTTTCTGCCCCATCCAACCTATCTTCGAACCTCAAGCCAGTAGCCATGACCTTCTCAACTGAAACTCAACTCTTCCCCTTCCTTCTTCCAGAAAAAAACCCTCTGCACTCACTATGAATCAAGTGTCAAATCTCTTGTCTGTTGAACCTCAGAGTTCCTGCTCTGATACCATATTTAAAATTGATCTCATCTCAAACACTTAGCCAACACTATATTTCAACATCCTATAGTTATTCACCAATAAAGTAATGGAACCACATGCATTTTACTGGAGCTATGAGCATAAATAAAAGTGACTAAGAAATCGAAAAATACAGTGGTGAAAATATAAATGAACAACAATCATAATCACCACATTTGACAATTAAAATTTCTGGGAAATGCCCCTGAAAAAAACCACAAGGGGAAAACCAATCCAAGATAGTATTCTTTGTATTGAGTTCAAAGAATTTTTATTTTTATAGCAAAAAATATTCAAAAAATATACACAAACTTATCTCAAGATTTTTCCCAAGAAACTTCCTAAAAAATAGATCCAAAACACCTTGAAATTCATGCCCATAATTTGGGAAATACAGTCGTCGATTTATGTGCTTGTTTCTATACAAACTATATGGAAATGTTCCCAGAAAATCATTCCCAAAGGCTTCCTCAATTTCTGTTCCAAGGTTTACTATACGGCTTCCTAGAAAACCATGCCAAACTTAGTCTCTATTTTTGTGCCCTTCCTCTGTTGTACCACCATAAAATCTCTTATTGTATGGTCCATATATTCATACTATACGAATTGCAATTAGTGCTGAAATTTCTCCTTGAAGTGTGTGCCGTCTCTTGCCTTGAAATGAGCACCTTCCTTTCTACAATAACCCTCTCTTTTCTCAGCTAAAAAGCAACTCTCTTGGAATCTCTTGGAATATGAGTGACTCTTCACATTCCCCTCCTATTCTCCTCAAAAGGTGTGCCCCACCTCTCCTCTAATGCTCCTTTTATTACTCATTAATGAGTAACAACCATGACCCTTGATCTTGTATGACCCTTGATCTTCTATGACGAATGTAACTTTTTCCGTCATTGAGATAAATTAAGTTACTTAATTCATTCAAATATCATAAAGTCACTTTTACCCATTATATTAAAAGGCTCAACTTGACTTTATAAAATCACTTTATAAAGCTACTTTATAAACTCACTTTATAAAGTCACTAGAGAGAGACATGTGCTCGAACTCCTACCTAGGTGCAATAAATGAAGAAGTACATACGAGCTACAAAATCTAAAAGTTACACATTAGTTTTATCCAATGGTGGAGGGCCATAGGGTGTTGATGATGATCAACGATTATCATTGCATCATACCACCCAAACCTACTGAACACTAACAAAAGGGGGGTCCCGCAAAGGAAAAAAAAATGTTTTTTTGGCCCAAAAACATAGTGGTTTGTGGTGAATTGAACCCCCCTGCTAGTTTCCAAAACCACCAGGGGACCCCCCATAATCATGGTTATGGGATTTGGCGGAACTCTGTTTTCCATTGTGGCACATGTCATTTCCACCTATTTTCCTGTCACCTGCCACACCTACCACCATGTACCTACCACTGTGGCCCTACAATCGTGGTTGTTGGAGGTTTTAGGTTGGCCCAGGTTCTACTTTAGGTTTCCAACAAAACCCTGCAAACCATCAGACCTTCTGAAGACCAGAAGGAAACACTGTGCACAAAGTGCACAATGCAGTCTCACTCGAGATGGCTTATGGGTGACTACAGGACCCAACTATCTGCAATCTTGGAAGGGAGGCTTATGTGGGTATGATAGACATTACTTATACCTAAAAATACATTAGATATATTATTCTAATACATCATTATATCCATATCTACCATTTTGAAAACAGTTGCATTCATTCAAGATTTATTCTACAGTAATTATTCTGGCTATTTTATTGTGCGCTATATTTTACTACTAACAAATAAATTCATTCATAACCAAACGATAACAATAAATCACATGAACATTCCAAACAGAGACACAAAGTTTACCGTGGTTCACCTCCCTTGGTCTATGTCCACAAAGATATGGCTTTCTTGGCTCTTTTATTATTTTGCATTAAGGTTATAGCATTGTGCGCGTTACATTTAAGGTTGACAAGATCGCACTAAGCTCCAAATATTACGACCTTACCCTCGATTAGAATGCATATCTATGTCTATCTACTCATCCCTCTCTATCTATATCTCAGTACTAATACTCTATGCTCTCCTCGATCCCACAACACATATTTATCTTACAAAAAAGGGTTAATTACCCGTTACAAAAATGACCAAAAACCTAACCCAATAACCCTAGGTGGATTAGGTTTGTCAACTTTCTAAATTCCTGATTGCGGCTAGTCCAAAATCCAACCGTTTTCCTTGTTGATCTGCATCTTTCATCCTTTCTTTGACTTTCTTGGTTTCTCGACACTACTTTTCCCTATTTTCCGATGGGTGCTCCTTCTTTGGTCCATTTCCTAACTGCCTTCATTAATTACCGTGCTTTCCCCCAAAGTGGCCTACTCCAACAAGCCCCAAATAATCACATGTGGCTCGTCCAGAGCCACTCAGGCAATGCTTAATTCCTATATTGACTTCTCGAGCGCCTGAAACCTGCTTGAAATTTCTTCAACTTGATATTTTATCTGCGCGCTCTTTTCTACTATAGTCTCCACAGTCTACGTAGTAATGTGTTCCTTTAACAATTCCCCACTCTCCAAGCCAACTTGTTCAATTTGGTCCTTTGTTGTGTCAATGTCAGTGAGAAGTTGTTCTTCTCCTTCCTGTAATGGTTCTAACTGAGCCTGCCTTGACTGCTTATCTGCTTATATGGACTTTAACTATGCCTTCAAATTCTTCATCTCTTATGCACTTTTCATCCTGTCAGATAGTGCCATAGTCTTCTTCTTTTGCTTCAATTCTTGCAATGCAACATTTATCCCTTCTTCTTTTTGGTCCAACTCCTGAAGTTTCCCATCGTCCTGAAGGTTTGTCCGTAACTGTGCACTCTTATTGTAAATTTCTACTACTTCCTGGATAATGAGCGCAATGTTTTTTGTATGGTCTATAGCTTCCTGCGTTCTTTGTGTTCTTACTTTTCTGGTGGAGTACTAGGTGCTAGGAGTTCTGTCAATATGTAATATGGCTTCTTTAAATTTCCATAGCTTGTGCTATTTTCTCAATTTTCTCCTCTGTAGGTAGATTCTCACCTTGTGTGCTGTTAGGAATGGTTTTAAATAATTCTTCAACTAGTTGCTCCATTCTTTCAGTGCGCTACTTTGTTCCATCCCTCTCAAACTTCACTTGGTCAAGAGTTATCTCTAGTGTATTATTGACTTCTTTAGTGAACTGTAAATTGGTAGCATCTGCATGGGCCCTTGGCTGGATTTCCTACGTGGCACTTACCTGAAGTCTGTACAATGCCTTAGTAGGAATATTGGGTATTTCCAAGTCCAAATGATCTATATCCTTCAGTGGTTTTTGCGTTGTAGCTTCGTCTACCTGCAACATCCCCTGTGTTATATGGAAATTTTCATTCCCCATAGATATGATCTGCACTATCTCCTGTTTTGGAACTGTTCTCTCCTGAGAGGTTTGTTGTTGTTGTTCCTAATCTTTTTTCTGATATTTAGTAATCTGCAACTGATCCAATGCCTCTTTAACATATGTCAATTTTTTCATGATTTCCTCACTTTATTTCTCAACATCGGATAAGACCTCTATCGTTTGATCCTGTACTTTTTATGCTATTAATTCTACATCATCCTCTATCAATGTAAGCTCAGGAATGCCCTTGTGTGCCTTCATTTTCTTGCATTGTCTTGTTTTCTACAAAACGGTTATTTTCCTTGT
>ML781264.1:571151-588657 GCA_009831015.1 Picea engelmannii
TTCCCTGTATAGTCTTCTATGCTCTCCTCCAAACACTGGGATAGTAGCGTATGTGAGGTCCATCTGCAAGGTTCCACCCAGTCTTTTAATCCAAGATCTCGATAACAACATACCAAACTTGGGGGGGACATCGGCCACTACAATATCCATGAACACACTTTTCATGGGCAACTGAAACAAGGTCACGACCAAGTCTTTGATAACCCCGAGACATTGAACTTTCCCGTAGTCAAAGGAATAGAGGTCATGATAGGCTCGGGTGACTTCTAGTCCTAGTTCTTCCATGACAGTTTTGGGCATGAGGTTTTGAGAAGCCCCCGAATCCATCAAGAAATTGTGCAGTACCTTGTCATGTATGTTCAAGGAAGTGTAGAAGGGAGGGGACGAGTCATTCCTATATTCTACCATAGGACCTAGAATAACTGCAGGTTTTTCATCTTGCAAATTGATGGAGTCTGTGGGAAGGCTTGAGACCTCAGACTGTAAAAGCTCAGAGAAATATTTCTTGAATCCTTCATGTTTAATCAATTCTGTCAGGGGCACAAGGATTCTGATTTTTTGAATTTCATGCTCGAAATTAAAAGAAGATGAGAGCTTTGGGATTTCTCTTATTTCAGGAGCATGACTCTGGATAATGGGAGAGAGGGGTTGGGTCTTCTTACCTCTTTGATTGTTTGCTTCTTCATTACCAGGCTTCTCTGTTCTGGTGAGCTGCTCAAGGACATCATGTGTCACTGCCCTCTTCTGTGACCTCGGGTCATACCTGCCTTGGCGGCCACTAGTCCCTTTTTTCCTTGCTCAGCTCATTTAGCTGACTGTCCATGCGAGACTCCTCATATGCTGATTGAGTGAGATGAGGAAAAGGAGGAGTGTCCCCGAAGAAATGGATTTCAGGATCCAGCTCCTCTGTTTCCCATTCTTCCCCCTCATCCACAAAATTGTTTTGGAAAGGGGCCTGAATCTTCTGGTCTTCTCTGTCTCTTCCCCTCTCCCTTTGCACAGTCGGGGAAGCAATATTGTTGGGCCTTCTAAAAACTCCTCCCTTTTCGGCGTTTTGGGTGCCTTTGTATGCTTGCCTCCCTTCCACCCTCATTCTCTCCATCTCTGCAGACAAATACTTCACCATCCTAGTCAGTTCATCCACTTGAGAGTGGGGCACCGATGGGCCAGAAGTCGAGGCTTCCGACCTTCCCTTCCTCCTGTCTGCGTCGGTCTTGCTTCTCAGTCTATCAGCTGCTAATACATTGGATTCCACTTCTATGGCTGCATGTTGCATTTGAGCCAAGGAGGTGGCTCTTCTTTCTCTCAGTAACAGACAAAAATCGGGGCCAAAGGCACTAGCATAAGAGATCTTGGTCGAGGCTTCTGAAGGCTTTATCTTGGTGGGAATTTTATTATACATCTTATTGAATCTTTTGGAGAAGTCAGAGACAGACCCTCCTTCCATCTTTTTCAGAGACTCGAATTCTGTCATATAGTACATGAAATCTTTCCTACTGCCCCACTGCCTCAGGAAAGCATTATCCAGGGCTTCGATCCCAGCAATAGATCCGAGGGCCAATCCTCTGAACCATTTCCTCACCTCGCCATCCAGGCTCTGGACAAAGAATATCATCCAGACATCTTCATTTTCAATGTTGAGGTTGTCTGTATAACTGTAGAAAGCAGCCAGGTGCTCTTTGACAGTTATGTTTCCTTCCCCAGTGAACTTGGACATATACTTCAAGTAGTCTCCAGCAGGGAGAGGATTCATAAGATGGGGTAGGATTAAGGGAGCATATCTGGAAGCAACTATGGCATCCATTATATTCAGAGGGGGATTAGCACCAGCCATAGGAATATTATGTGGAGGAGAGCTTGGAGGATAAGGAGTTCGCGAAGGGGCTACTGAGAATGAGTCTTGAAGTGGAGTGGGAAACAAGAGAGGATTTAAAGAGAAAGCTAACGAGCTCAAGTCAGCAGGTGTTTTTCTTTGTGTAGGAGTGGAGAAATCTTCTCTGGTCCTGGGTCTACACCAGGGTATAGCTTCAGAGGAGAGGGGAGTGACAAGGATTTCTCCCTCCAATCCCAGATCAGGAGGGGAAAACTCAGCAGGAACACTCCCAAAATTCAGGAAACAGGACACCTCGGAAGCAGGACGGTCAAGAATCTGAGGAGGAGAAAATGGAGTTCTTACGAAAGGAGATGGCGAATTACCTGGTTCRGYGATGGAAGATTCTTCTTCAGGGGCCTTTCCTTTTCTGAGAACCACCTCTGGATCAGATTCGGGTGTAGCTAGAGGCAGTTGTGGATGAGACTGCGTGTGTCTACCTCTGAAAGCCACAATTAACTTGGCAGGTTCTCCCCAGCGGAGTTGTCGCAATGGAGTCGCCAGGTGCACTATAGCAATCTTCAAGGGCTCTGATACCTGATGCACCTTCAAAATCAGAGGCTCAATGTCGTTCAATCCCATGGAAAATTTTCATCTTCGTCCCCGRCAACGGTGCCAGAAATGTTAGCGTCGGAAGTCACTCCTGGATTTCTTGCAGGAGCAGAGCCCAACGCCCATCAGTTTTATGTCACAATTTGTTTAATGGGGTGATCAGATGGGTGAAAACTCAAGAAAATATAGCTTTAACTCAGGAAACTGGGCCTGGTATGTAGAAACCAAGGGAGGTCTTGATCCAACTTCTGTCAGTAAATGATTAAAGGGTGGTAGAAGGAAGACTTGTGAGGAGGGCGAGCAAGACTACCTCGGGCAATCGACCTTCGGAAGCTTGAGGATGAAAAACTCGGAAGCCAAGATCCTCTTGGTCCAAAGCTTCAAGGAGCTGAGGGGTGACTCGACTGAATCCTTCAATTCCAAGTCATTTCAACGCTGAGAACATCACAAGAACTGATTAGAAACAATGTGACTATTACAGTGATCCAACCTACATCATCCTATAAGAGTCACAACTCGACTGGATCCTCCAATTCCGAGTTGTTCTAACACAGTAAGCAAGGATATGGAAGGGAAGCTGACATCCATAAAGTAATAAATCTCAAATGCCTTACACATTAACCAGAGTGATCAACGCTTCATCAAAACCTTACAATCGAGAGCTTTGCTCAACCATCGACCTTTACAAAAATACAAAAACTGAGCCTATATACTCAGGAAAATTCCCCTCGCAGAGGCGTTTCCAGTCACCCAAATCTTGGTGTCCCTTTAGTCAAACTCATACTGATATCTTTCTTTAAGTGCCACCTTAACTATGCATGGCTCCTGTAAGGAGGGTAGCTGAGCCATTAAGTGCTGGGCTAGCGTGCGCAGACTTCTCTGTCGAGTTGAGGACTTCGACATGGCTTCTTTGAGAAAATCAATACACAGGACCTCTTCGAGCAGGCGGCTTGCCAGACCCTCCATTCCCCTCACTTAATGAATGAAAGGAGGTTTCAACCACCCACTCTTGCCTTCATTTACTTCAATGCTAGAAACAATATTGAGATCGGATCCGATGGCGCCTGGAGATCGCGACGATCCCCTCTATAACTGAACTCGATGCCTTTGGCCTTCTTTACACAGCTCCTTTCTTTCCCCAAGTGACCACGGACTGTGACCACGTGCTTATTCCCAAGGTGCTTTCGGCATTTGTGAATATGAAAGGGGCTATCCCTGCAATTTGAAATCACGATGAGAGAAACGCCGAGATGGATCAATCTGGTGCCACACATCTCTCTGAGATTTGACGGTCCTGAACTCCCCGACACTGTTGTGGGCCCAGGTCCGGGATTCTCCCGGCACCTCGCGCATTGGAATATAATGAAGCTGCTCTTTGCTCCTTGGAGTCACGATGGGCGAAACGCTGAGATGGCTCAATTTGCTGCCAGGTGTCCCCTTTCGCTGGATGGCTGAAAGTGTTTCGTGATGTTGCGGGCCCCAGTTTTGACGCTTTCGGCGCTGTCGGGGTTCGGAGTTTCGCGATGTTCAAAGACATAAAACCTTCTCCCTTTGCACTCGCGACTGCTGAAAAGCTGACGTGATCAGATCTCGTGCCATGTGCCCTTTGGGATGAACGACTGTCATCCATTTCTGAACATGCTATGGGCGCTATCCATTGCGCTAACCTTAGCGCAGCTTTGCTAATCGCGATTTCCCGCCCACCGCTGATCTGATTCTTTGGATACATCCTGAACGTTGAAATCTGAGCGCTCACTCGGTTGACCTGGGCCTGAAATGGATTTCTTCTGTGTGCTGCACTTGGGCGCTTCTCGTGCAACCTGCAGACCCAGATATCCCTATGCCGAAGACAAGTAATGTTGCTAACAGATACCATTTAATTCATAAAAAGTCCATGCATATGATCGACTATGCAGTTCTACAATATTGAAACATAACCGTGCATAAATTTTGTATAATTACAAAAAAAAATTAATTATATTACACACAGTAAAAAACATGTAATATAATTACAACACCATGTATTTAACATAAATATACACATTACACAGTTGAATAATACACATAATATGGACACTTATTTGTTGTTGTAAAAACACAAATTGCATGTAAACCTCAAACTTTCCTCCCAGCCATAGACTGCACTACTCATAAACTCTCAATAGTGGGTCACCCCCAAGTTGGGGTTCAAACTCCACCAGGGCAAGGTCTCACTCACCAATCCCACTAAGACCCTACAACACTAAGGAAAAAAGGAAATTCCAATGGAACCAATCCTATCCATAGTTCAACCCCATAACCTTTCATTCCCAACAACTTGTCCCACCCCAAGAAGTGTGCCCCTTCTCTGCTAAACATTCCTTCAACTGCCCCACTTCCCTTCGAGGTCTTCAACAACAAGACGAACACAAATCTATGAGTGCTATGGAATTTGGAACACAAGGATGCTCACATTCCTGACAACCTACCTCTCCAACCCATGCTTGTAGGCATGATAACCTATTTCTTCAACCCAAAATTTCACAGGATTGACAACCTTCCTCTTCAAACCCAAACCACCATGGATTTAAAAGGTCATTCAAGATCCATAGCACCACTCTCCATCCATGGTAATCCAGAGAGAGTGAATGAAAAGAATGAATGGTAAGAATGATGGGAATTAAATTGAATCCCCATATTATATATGCATGTTCCCTTTAGGACACTTGGCACCAAAGGAACTATCTTGTCCCCCACTTGTAATTCGTTCCTCTTCCATAGGAACTTAGGATAATTCATTATATAAGACTTTAGGAATTAGGAATAATATCATTTTATTCTTAGGCTTATGCCCCTTGACTTAGCCCCTCTTCCCTAATCCCTTACCCCCCTTTCCCTCTCACGGAGTCCTATCCACCCATATTCTTTCGTCTAACCTAGTCTGTAGCAGTGATGGATTTTATTAATAATATGTGTGATTACATATTACAATGATAGGCTCCCTGGAATTTTAGCATCTAGGCTCTCTGGCCTAATAATCACACACACTCTCACCCTTAATATCATGGCTCACCAACCTATAAAGCATATGTACATTTACAACTGGGTTCATCCTAGGGGTATTACACCAACAACAACTCCAAATCAACATTCTAAATCAACTCCAAGAATATATCCAATCAATACTTCGAATCAACAAAATAAAGAAGCACTGCAATCAAGTATCCAAATAAATACTTTGAATTAGCCCAAAAAGATCTAGAAATCACCTCTTCGAATAAAACTAGGTAGCATTCCAAATCAACGTAAGAAAAATGTTGAATGAACACTCTTTATTGAAAATGTCAAAGTCTCCATAAGTCTGCAAAAGAATAATGAGAAGGGTGTGGAAAATAGAGGGGGGGGACCATTAAATAGATGCAAATTAGGTTTTATGTTACCTTTAGGGTTTTTTCTTTTCTTTTTTTGGGGGTGGGGGGTTGGTGCATGGGGGGGAGGGTGGGATTTGTGTGTGGGAGCCACGTTGTTATAGAATGAGCTAGTTCAAACAGTTTGACGCATTTTTAATGGAACCAATCAAATCTAGTTTGGTGATTGGATGAAACCAAAAAAAACCCAAATCAGTCAAAACTATTCAATTTTGATAAGACTGGTCTATGCATCAACACTCTACACTTATTTGGGAATCCCATTTTCATGAGCCTTTCCCATAGTTTTTCTCATGGGACTGAGTGATAATTTTTTTTTGAAGTCTATATAGTAGCACCATAACTCCTCATCCTTTGTGCCATGGATAACACTTTTTAACTAAGATTTTATATAAACATGATACAATTTCTTAAAATAACAAATGCTTTGCCTCAAATTATAGAACACTCTCTATGAATCATTGTACTTTAATGGATTTGAATCCCTCTATTTATACACATTAGATTGAATAATAGTTCTAATCAAATTTATTAGATTCATAATCAACTTGTACATGGTGATCCCAAAATTATTATTCGACTTAGACTTGGCTTGGAATTTTACTAGACTGAAATAAAAAGACATGAAATACATGAAATATTCAAATTTTAATAAAAATATATTCATGTACATCATTTTAAATCTAAACCATTAAACACTCAATATCTAAGTTTGTAATTTATATTGTATGTAAGGGTGCAAATATTCAAAACCATATTTAGATACATAAACTGTAAGTTCTAAGATACAAAAAAAATAAAATTTTAGGACTTTGGAGGCTCTAAATGGCCTCCATAGTCCAAAAATAATCATACTATAATCTAATGAGTACATAGCATCTCATGTCACAAGTTATGAGTCATGACTCATCAAAATTATCAAAATTCTCACCAATAACATTGGTTGAATCCTATGGATCAACCTTATGGTTTTATGTACCTTCATCATGAGTTATTGTGCCTAAAGTTTCAACACTTGTGTCACTAACCTTTGGTGGTAGAAGTGGATCCAATTCCATTCAACTAATGCTATCCTTTGGAAAAGTTGTTGGTTAACTCTCTATGACCCAATTATTGGCATATGCCACTCTCTAATCATTTAGTCCTTACTTATACCACCCTTTTTATAATTCACATTAGATATAGTATTTATCTTATGTAATTTTTGTTGTCCTAATGTTTATGACTAAGTGTTGGGTTCCTTTCAAGTGGTTATTGGAGTTTGTATTGTTTATTGTACATTTATTAATGTATTATTTTTCTAGATTACCATGTCATTTTCGCCTCATTTGTCTCCTTGTAATTTCCTTTTGTGTTGTTGATAGTTATTCAATATTATCAAAGCACCTACAATCAAAGGGCATAGTACAAATCAATGGTAAGTGGTTGTGACAATTTCACTTTGATGTTAATGGTGAATTTTTTTTAATACCACATGCACATTAGGGTTTCCTTGATTGATTTCCGCTAAAATAAAATGATTAAGAGTGTGATAAATTCTTGAAGACACATAAAGAGAGTGAAATGCATTGGGAGACCATGTATCCAGAGGTATGTGAAGTTTGTTATGACCCTAATGGGAGTATATATGAATTTAAATGTATATGTAATGGGGTTAATTGTATATGTAATAGGGGTTAGCCTAAAAACTGGCCCACATGTGTAGTGAATGAAAATATTTGTATAGATTTCAATAGAGCCATAATGGTAATACATGAATGAATGATTTGGATATATGGATGTAATTGGGGTATTGAAGAGTTGTTCTTCTAACAGGTAAGGAGTTTTTGTGTAACTCATCTCTGTTATAACCTTGAGATTTGTGTTTTATGCTCATGTTTCATGTACATTGTGTGTATGTTGGTTTATTTTCTATTTAATTATTGGGTTCATAACATTTAGTATCAACAAGATTGGTTCTTTATTGTCACCTTCAAAACAACACCTTGTATGATTTTTTCTATAGCATTTTCTAGGGAAGTCCAAATCAAATGAGACTTGAAAGGTTGGAAAGAGAACAAACCGAACTAGTCATGGTCAAAATTTCATAAGTAGATATGTGGGATATAAAAGTGGAAGTCCATATAAGTCAATGCTTTTCTTCAATATTGAAATTGGGTTTAAAGTACTAAGGTTCACTAAAAAGGGAATATCTTGAGATTTAGAGGTCCAATTGAAGTGAAATCAATGCAATTGGAAAGAGGGCACAATGAGATATTACATGTTCAAATTTCATACTTAGGAGATAAAATTGGCTGATTTATACTTGGTGTAAACTTTTTCTTATTGACATGTTCAAACTAAGTGAGACTTGTGACATTGTTAAGGGTACATATTAAGATATTATAGACCAAAATTTAAGACATAGTGGTGAAAATGTTTTGGAGATACATTAGTTATAGCGTCAACCTATAGAGAAATCCCCAAATAAGGGCTTAAAAGGTTATGCTAATTTAAAATTAGTGTAAATTTTGATTGGAACATTCAATTGAGGTTATTTGAAAGACATTGGAGTGAGGAAAGAGATGATAGTATATTGATAAAAGGTATAATAGTTTGGGATACATATTTTAAGTATAGTGAAGTTGGAAGTTAAGGGATTTGACTAAACTCTGAGTGTTCAAAGAAATATCTCACATAAATAACTTTTTTATTTTAAATATGGGGATAAATATGTAGTTGATTGTAGTATGGTGAATATGATAAAGGAAACTATTATGAAGGAAACAGGATTTGACATATAGAAAAATCGTGAATGAATTCAAGGAAACTAAAGAGAAATTTTCCAAATTGTAGAAGGATAATGAAGAAGAAAAGGAAGACATCATGAACAAGGGCGATGAGTTTTCCAAGATTCAAGATTTTAATGAAGTAATTACTGAAAGACTTGAAGAGGCAATATGCAAGAATCCTTGAAGTAGCTCTAAAAAATAATGTGGTTAAAACATAATTACAATAAATAATTGCAAAAGAGTTAAAGCAGTTGAAGGATAACATCAACCTTGATCTTCAAAAGGATAAGGAAGAGGAGATACAAGAAGGTCACCATAAAATACTTAAAGAAGTTGAACTTCAATGTGACTCTAGATTGACGATGTAAAGGTAAAATATGATGGTATTATTCCAAAAGAAAGAGATATTGAAGGTCAAACACAACAATTGGAGCATGTAATTATACCGGAAAAGACAATGGATGAGAAGGGTGTAGAAATTGAAGAAAATCCATTAATTGTGGAACCATATCGACACCCTCATTACCATGAAAGTTAGAAAGAAATACAAAACTATTTACATCAACATCACCAAGGAAGAAGATTCTAGTGTCAACATTGTTCATGGAATAGAGAAGAAAAAAACCACTATTCAAAACGATATTATCAAAGATCAATAACTACAAAAAAATTGAAGAAGCTACAAGTTTACAACAATGCATGGAATGAAAGGAAAGGAATATGTTAAGGATTAACACTGAAAATAATTGAATTTGGATGGATGGATAGACATTAATGGAAGTAAGAGAGAAAAAATATAAGGAAATTCCATTACTTACCTTCATTACATGTAAATCCCTTAATTTCAAAGCTTCGAGGACAATGGTTTTTAAACGGTGGTACTATGTTATAACCCTAATGGGGATATAAATGGGGTTAATTTTATAAGTAATAGAGGCATGTCTGTTAGGATATAAGGCTCACATTTGTAAGAAAGTCACTTTATGACTTTAGGATATGTTAATGTTCACTTTTTGTGTAAAGTGGTCTATCCCATATTAATTAGTGGAAATGATTTACTTAGTGAAGAATGATATATAAGAAGGTAAACTCTTGTGTAATAAATGCACCAATTATTCATCAATAATATCAGATTGTATTATTGTGAGTATGTTCCTTGGATATTAGTTATGTAACTCAAACTTATCTAAGATTTCCTCATTTAGTGATCTAACTCATTTTGTATTATGGTATCAAAGCATGAAGCCGTATCAAGAGTCTCGGGCCTTTGAAAGACAAGGTTTCCACTCTTGTGATGTCAACAATATAAGAGCTACAGAGTCTATGTGAGTATGAAGACCTATGGATTGTTGCTAATAGAGATGGATTGAGGAATTATTCACATATCTTCTTAAACTCTAGAGTATATGATTTCTTCTCTCTTAGCTCAAGAAAATAGAACCATTAGAGGAGAGACAGAAGGTGATTATCAACTTGAGATGACATTATGGATCTAGTGTAGATATGTATATGTCAATGGATTCATTATGGTATAAACCCCTATTTCCTTAAATTTGGATTAATTATGCAGAATCTAGACTAAAAATTTGTGAATTTCAATTATGAAAGTGTCAATATCAACCTTTTTAAAGTGAAAAATTGGGTTTTGAAAATTGCAATATTTCTTTTCAAAAGTGTAATTTGTGATTCCAAAAGTGTGATTTTTGAATAATTTCAAGCCTAGAAAGTGTGATTTTTTATTCCCAAACTGTGATTTTTAATTCCAAAAGAGCAATTTTTTATTTCAAAAATGTGAATTTTGAAACACAAAAGTGTTAATTTCAATTCAAAATGTGTGAATTTTGATTCCAAAAGTGTCAATATCTAATTTCTACAATGTATATTTGGATTTCAATATTGTGATTTCTTTCTTAATATGTATATCATATCTAAATTCAAGATTGTTGTATAGTTGACAACATATTATTTTTGTATGTGCATGCATAATATCACTATGCCACCTATTGCTAAATATATGAATATTGAATAGATGCAATAAAATAAAAACAAGGAAGAAAACTATCATTGTATTCTAGCATTGTACTTTTTACTAAATATTTAAGACAACAACACTCAAATAAAGTCTCATTCATCAACATCACTTCCACTCTCAACATTATACTCCATATTTTATTTATGTTCCTTAATTGTTTCAAGGCTCTTCTTAGTTATTTTTACTTTCTCTCCTATCCATCCTACACTTGGTGGACATGCCCATGTGATGCTATTAATGTTAGTGAACATATTTTCTTCTGAACCAACAACCCATAATTGTTTTTTATTTAAACATTTTTTTATCCAATTCTTTGTTAAGATTTGAAGTTTCATTTGGACTCCACAATTGCACTTCTACCTTGAAAGACTCAATAGTAGCATCTGGATCTCAGTAAACACTTCCCTTTTCCCTACCCAACCATATCACACAATATTTATCTGGTGATTGTACTATGAGAATGTGTCCCTCTAGAAAATCATGCTTTGGAGATAATGGATCTCTAGGCTTGTTACATAGAGGCCCAATATAGCAATCCTCAATTGTGGGGATATTTTCTATCAAGTATGATTCCATAATTTCATGTGAGGACTTTATAGGAGCACTGTTTCTTATTTCTTGCACTATAGATGGCTAGACATTAGTTGTTGAACGATAAAAAATTTGAAAGGAAGTGTCCAAATATTTATATATAGTCTCCCAATAAATTATCTTGGGATGTCAATATTGTTCCCCTCTCTCATAAATCCATTTCTTCCAGAATTAAATATGTGTTTCTAATCCCTTTTTTATTTCATCCATATCAGAAGGTTTCCTTACCTGTATATTTAACAATTTAGGTTGCCCCATTGGTAATTCTACACTACCATTAGGTACATAATGCCACATATCAATAAGAGGTGACCACTTTTCATCCCAAAGCGAGGCTTTATATTGCATAATTGACTTGTTAATGATGAGCTAGAAATTGAAAAAATAGCATCTTTTGATACTAATGATCTTGGAGTTATCATCCAAAAGTTTTGGTTCCACAAAGATCTTGAAGTAAAAAAATACATCAATTAAATATAGGATATAGGAATAGTGATCGTGACATGTCTTATAAGTTTCCATCATCTATGGCAGTGAAATTATGCCTTTTCACATTAATCTAGATGATAACCTCCCATAAGTTTTATTTTTGTCTTCATGTATGTGTTCCACAAGGAGGAATACAAATTTAGAAATGTAAAACACCCTCCTTGATGTTAAAAGTGATAAAAATGCAAAAACAAAGAGAATTTTGTTATTTCTTGTCCAATTATCCACTTGCAACCATACTATTGGTGGCAATTTTCTATTTGTCTTGCAAAGATTTGTATCATCAACACTTATCTCCTGTGCTTGGATATAATCTTTCATGTAGATCAAACATTTTTCATAAGACTTAGATTACAATCGAGATTCATGTAGTGGGTTATTCGTTATTTCTCTTTCGTAAAACATATCCCCATATTGATCGACCATTGGTTCCTCAATATCCTTTAGACATTTAGTCAATGAATTCATAGTGGAATTTGAACCTATTTCCAAAAAAGAAAGACAAAGTGGCCAAATAACCTAGTCTTGTGTCCATGTGTAAGCATACCATTAAAACAAATGGGAAGATTCATGACATTAGTAATATCTTTTGCCTTTGTACCCAACCTTGGTAAAGAAGTATTTGACTTATCCATCTTGTCATGCACAATGTTGAAGTAAGTTCTTGGACTCTTCTTTGAATATAATCTATGGGCATAGTACATATGGTGACAACTTTCAATATAGTGATTATGGGATTTCTAAATTTCTCACAATCATTCTACGTCAGTTGGATTTGTGGTCGCCATAAGCTTGTTCGTGATTTAAAAAAAATCATTACATCTATAAAATAAATCTAAGTTTTTCTTCATGATTGCAACATTTGGAAACTATTTCCTCATAACATTGTTGAAACTAGATTGCAACATATGAGAAAGACCAATCAGTTGTATGTCCTCATTAGTTGTATTGAGGAGCAGACCCTGAGACATATTGGAAAAAAATAATTTGAGAGGTTCTCTTGCTCCATCTTGACTTATTGAACATGTTAGATTTGGAGCCTTTTCTAAATTTTGCTTCACAATATTATTAACACTGGCTACTATTGCAATATTATTAAATCTAGATTTTTGCAATCCAGTATTGCTATTCATGGACTTCAAATCACCATTTATAAACATATTCTTATTATGATATAGAGTTCTTCATTTTATTCCATAACATGTAAACCATTCATTTTGATAGACATCTACTGGCTACTATTGCAATATTATTCAATCTGGATTTTTGCAATCCAGTATTGCTATTCATGGACTTCAAATCACCATTTATAAACATGTTCTTATTACAATATAGAGTTCTTAATTTTATTCCATAACATGTAAACCATTCATTTTGATAGACATCTACTGTGTCATATTTCATTATAAGTAGAGTTATTTTATTTTCTTCTCCTTATTTGGTAATAGGGGCATTTGATGCCAGATAATTTAATATGAAGTATCTTTTTCAATTTTCATTCATGAGACACACCTTATTACCCTCAACCATTAACTAAAATGAAATTTTAAAAATACAACAAAATGCAGTGCCTATTTTTTCATAAAATTCACTTTTGTCACGTGTTTCTATAGAAATTGTGCTCAACTTCCTTTTAGAATATGCATTCCTAATTTGAAATTTTATAGGATTGTGTGACCTTGTTGTCACAATATTTATATTGGCACAATCTACATTATCCATTGGTGGATACACCATTTGTAGAGGACATTCTTCAAATACTTCCCAAAAGTTAATGTTCCTTTTCATTTTTTTTTTAATATCACATATAAATGGCCATCATTAAGGTCAAGCAAGTAGTTTTCAATCCATATTGGCCAATATACAAGGATTCCAAGTTGTAACTCCGACAAGTAAATGTCACAAGGTAATACTAGTTCCTTCATTGATACACCAAATGAGAAAGATCCCAAAAAGCTTCCCTTTAATAGAATCATTTCCATCTACATTTTTCACAAGACCTATGGAAGTTCAATCTCTATGATCTAAACATCTTCCATATATGTAACAATCTAACTTCTGTAAGAACAAAATAAAACCTAGATTCATGTAGAATATTTTTATCTCCACTAATAAAATCGACACCAGTTATATTATTCAACTCATTGTGTTGTAGAGAGAATTAAATGTGGTTAAAAATGTGTGATGCATCCCATTCAATAAATGCACTTTTTTCTTCTACAATGTATCTTTACCTATTGTTTCATGCAATAATTGAATATGTCCATAAAAAATCGAGCATTAACATTTACAACTACACATCCATGGTTGATGTCATTGTTTTGCAATTGCTTTCTATTTGGAAAGTCTATTCCTTCCACACTTTTAATCCATTAAAAATAAAGTCCAATTGGTTCTTAGAACCTAACATTCCTAGAGACATTTATGTTAATCTACAATGACAAAGATAGAACCAAAAATCAATATAATTCAACTAAACCATACAAAAATAAATTCAATTCAATATAGATAAAATTTACAATAGAATTTCGCAACATTTTGACATTAAATTGAATAACTCTATGAAAATTTTATATAAGTAATAATGACAATAAATTTATCTTCTAGATAGGTGATAAGGATGTGCAATAACAACTTTGTAACGACACCCACTACTCATAATGACCATTACGAGAAGAACTCTACACAGATGATAGATTAGGACTGGTCCACATGTAGAAACTTGATGATGATGATGAATACATGCATAGAATAACCACACCACTGGTTGATGATGAGAAGATGCATATCCATAAATCAACAGTTCTACATGATTGTTTGAAAGGAAAGATATATAGGATTTTTGAATAGTTGAGTAGTATAGATATATGAGCGATCAACTTGAAGTATAATGAAAGGTTCGACCAACATTTGCCTGGGATTATTGTCAACGAGAATACTATGATAGAGAAATGGTTGGCTAACCCTTTGCTAGTTTCTCCTCGATGAAAATAATATACTCGAGGAAGGATTATCCATTGGTTCAACGGGTTTCCCTCGATTAAAATATTATGCTTGAGGAATAGTCAGTTGTCCCTCCCCCCCCTTGATGAGAATACTATTATCGAGCAAGGGTCAATTGAGCTTTTCCCAGTTCCTCCCTCGACTAGAATAATATGCCGGAAGAACGAAAAAACGTTACTCAAAACCAAGTGTACCAATTGAGAGTCCTTGCGATGAGGAGGAAATCATCTAAATCTAGAAAAATTTCCCTTTAAATATTGGGAATTTTGGGTGTTAATGGGTAGTACGATTAACACCAATTACCATAGCCCAACATCTAAGCTACTAACCACAAGCACAATAGGTATATCACAAGAAATACTTTTAAAAACTATTAAAAATATTTATAAAAGTTGACATATTGTATTTTTGAAAGAAGAATACATGGATAAAGAATAAAAAAACAATACATTAAATAGAGATCCATATCATAAAACATGTAAGAGATGAAAATAAATAAATAAATAAAAGTTGATATCATGAAACATGCAACACTAAATATAGACAAATAACCATTAAAAACATTTTTATTTCACAAAGATAAAAACAAATAAATACAGAAAAACAAACCATGATATTTAATAAGTTCAAAATCACTTATTAGAATTATAATTATGTGTATTGCTACAATAGGTAAGAACACAAACATACATAAGAACAAACCATAATACTTAAAAGTTCAAAACCATTGATTACACATATTTGTATTTTTACAACAACTATCTACTAAGTTAGACTTATTATATGTTGCATGTTACAAGTATTACATTTAGTGTTCATTACAAAAACAATCATGTATAACTTAAAATAATAGTCAAGGTTTTAACCATTTTATTAGTTACAACAATTATTATATTTATATTCAATTTTCTATACATAAAGAATCAAATAATCGAATATAACTTTAAATAACAATTAAGCTTTTTAACCATATACACTAATTGTTTGGTTATATGTTCTCAAATGTTTTTTCAATGTTTTTGTTTAACCTTATATTAATGCTTAAATTCATATTCATGTTTTTTTATTAAATATATTATATTTTTATATTTTTATTTCAAATTGATTTTGATATAAATTACATTTCACTTTTGATTCAAACACCAAAAAACAAATCACAAGTTATATTTAAAATAGCTTAAGTGTTATATATAAATACTCTAGGATCAACATTTTATTATTATATATAAATGTTTTATTCTAGGACCACTACTTTACTATTATATACAAATACTTAAATGAAAATTACTAAATGTTATATTTTTTTTTCCTATTTAATGATAACGTTTCAATAGAAAACGATTTTAAGGAAATTTAATTACATATAAATGAAAAACACACAAAATTTAATATTTAAAAAATTGTGTTTATTAACAATTGATAATAACAAGAAAATAAATTTTTAGACCATAAAAATATTTTACTTAAATTTTGTTAATCATACTTAATATATCATAAAGAGGTTAACAAAATGGCTGAGAAATTCAAGAATATGATTATGTTCCAAATTAAGTTAAACTCTTCATATATTGTAACAATTGCTTGAGACCAGATTTTAGTAGAGCCTCTTTTTTGTTTGAAGTTAGAGATAAACATTTCCTATCTTTCCAACGACAACTTGTTCATGATTTACTTTGTTTTGATTTGGTTATTAAGAATAGAAGTGAAGGAAAGCATATTTAGAAAAATTATCTTTGGTGCCACCAATAAACACTTTATTGATAAGGATTTACTCAAAGGATCTTCGGTAAATAATTTATTTTATGAAGTAAAGGTATTGGATAGAGATTATGATTGATAACTTTTCTTGTAACATCCCTGGTTTAGCGGTGTATAATGTAAATATGATGCATGGTTGTGGGCCCCACGATGTAATATGTAAAATTATATATCGAAATAATAAAATAAAATGTAGTGTCGACTACACATGGACACAGACGAAGTAACGAGGGATAAGTTTCCACAAGAGAGGGGGTCCAATGGGGGGAATTGCCCATGGATATTAATCCCATCCCACTTTCTAAAATTATTATTTTGTATGAACCTTTTGTTTTCCTTTGAAGTGTGTAAAAGCCCCAATCATTAAATACATGTAAGAGGGTTGGTGTGAAAAGTCACCTCACATAGTTATTGAGAGAATGGGGATGAGTACAATCAACATTGAGGAATGTGAGAGTCAACATGAATGGGTGAAAGGAAATTCAAATAAGTATTGTAGGCATCTTTTACAAGTAGTTTTTGGGGACAACAAGGGTGCGTTGAGTGATAGATCTTGAAGGTAGCCATAGTGGGTGTTGTGGGAAACTTGTTGAAGCTGTAAATGCATGAAGAAGCATGTTGTTAGGCCTCTAGAGTGATATTTTTTTGGAGGAAATTATAGAGTGAAAATGAGTTTTATACTATTAGAATTCTTGTTGTAGCTATAAATTCTTGGAGTCCCCAACAAGAGAGATTTCCTAACCAATCTATGTTGGATCCCTAGAGGAAAGTGGGATAACCCAACGGTATGCATTGAAAAGAAGGGATCCCATCCCTTGACTTGTGCAAGTTGAGGGGAAAGAGAGTTGGTGTATTGAATGTATATAGGAATTAACTTGTTGTGACTGGAAAATAGACACCCTTAGGAGACACTCTCTCTTATGGATTCCTAGCCCCAAATTGGGGGTGATTTGTTGTTGATAATTGGAACAACAAATATACAGTTGGGTGGAACATCTATCCTTTGCAGGTGGTTGCACATTTTCTTACAAAG
>ML781264.1:590103-619103 GCA_009831015.1 Picea engelmannii
AAAAAAAAAAGAGAAGTGAAGAGAAAGAAAAGATAGAAGAGAAAGAAAAAGAAAGAAGAGAATGAGAGAAGGAGATATGAAGAGAAGATGATCCAGGTGGATCTTGGTGGCCATCCACATTTTCCACGCAATCAACATTTCAAGCATATGGTTTTGATAAACCATGATATTCACCCTTTTGATAGGGAATTGAATGTTATACCATCTTCGTTTGTTAATTATAAACATCATGTAATGATTTCCTAGCGGTTTCATGTACATGCCTATTTCATAGCGTTAATGCACCAAATCCCAATAGAACTACATAGTTAAGCATGCTCAGGCTACAGTAGTACTAAGATAGGTGACCACCTAGGAAGTCCTAGTCTTTTACATGCCTATGGAATTTTATAAACTTAGATTAATATATCCCACATGCATCATGGGAATTGTTCTCCTCTCACTCTCTCATATATAATTGAGGTGAATGAGGCCCGTTAAGAATGAAATGGAGTGTGATGTAAAGATTCTTGTGAATGAAGTGTAGCCAACATCTCTTTCTTTTCATAAATAAGCTACCCCATTCTGCCAGTTTGGGTTCTACATTGTTTTTCTATCTTATTCATTAATAGAAGTTGGGTTTCACTATATTTTTGCGTTCTCTACTATATTTTTGTGTATTTCATTGTTATATCTCGATTGTATATATGCCTTCATGTCGTTCTCAAAATAATCTAGATCAAAAGAGGAGAAAGAGGAGGAAAGGGAAGGAGAGCATTTGACAAAGAGAAAAGAAAATTCTGGAACCAAAAACTTGTTTTGGACATAATAGGAGAAAACAAACTCAGAATCAAATGAAATTTAAAGGGTATTCCCACAATCACAAAGGTTACCAAAGTGTCAGTGAGGGAATTTGGTCAGTTTTTCTTCAATTTTATAGAAAATCCAAAATAGTATTTTTTAAATATATGGATGGTGCTCAATAACCGGGGCCCATATAAAGGTAAAATTTTATAGGGAGTCCAAAAGGAAGGCATGAAGACACCTAGTTGATATTCTGCCAAAATTCTAAAGTAGTTGGAGTGGAGGTGCTCAAATAGGGAAAAATACACTATTCAAGGATGTGTTTTGGGGACTTTTGAAATATTTAGAGGAAAAGAGACCGCAAATCTCCAAACTAAAAAAAAATATGAAGTCAACATTTAACCTAATCATCAATCTAGACAACTTTGTCTTGAGCATTTTTTACCCATTTTTGCTCCATTTGGGATATAGCCATTTTCTACTAAAAAGTCTAGAGGAAATGCAAAAGGACAGAGTTTCCAAATCTATATTGATGCAAAATTTAGTTGGAATATTAGATCCTGAATTTGAGAGTTGTTGTGTATTCAAAATTAGGAACACTATCAACGCTGGATATAAAAAATTTCCTATTTCTTTACATATTTTCTTCTACAATAGGCATAAGATATCCCTTGAGATTGTTGGTACCAGTGAAACAAATTGCAAAAGGGGTGAAACTATTGATTTTGGAAAACCATAGCTTTCAACTCAAAAATCAGAATTGAGACATAAGTATAGTCATCAGAAAGATAATATAGAAGGGAATATATTTGAAAGCTGATAATTTTGATTAGGGTATCAATGTTCTTCATAAAATCAAGGCAAGGAAGGGCTTATAGCTTAATTAAAGACAATTTTACAATATGCATAATTCTAACAATAATTGTTGCATGCACATTTTTTCAAAATTAGAGGTATAACCAAAATAGATTTGGTTCCTATATGGGGAATAATGATATGGAGGATGCCCAAGGATCTTACATCCATGATGATGAAATCTGAGGTTTACATATCAACATAGAAAATGTAGAGACCAAGTCCAATGGACATAGAAGTATAGTGGAGCTTATGGAGCTAGTTGAGACTATTAGAATATTGTGAAAATAAGTGCATAGATATAGAGCAGAGAATCAAAGGTTGATAAGAGATTGGGAGGATTAGAATCAAATTAACACTCAATTGCTATAGAGTCTGAATATGTTTAAAAAACAAGTCAATAAATATTATGGCACAAAACAAGTAGCCAGTGCAACGAAAGTAGTAGAATCTAGATCTCATGATAGGAGGGATGGTCATATGGAATATAGGAACTCAAGGAGTTCTAGTACACATCATCATTCACTAGGAAAATTAACTAGAAGAAAAGATGCACGTTCAGGGTTAGATAGTAGCCCAAGTGCATCCACTATAAAAAATCAGAGGAGGAGCTTTGAGTCAGATATTTGTTAAGGAGATATTAAGCATCTCAAGACACCACCATTTGATGGAGAGTACAAGAATGGAGAAGATGTTGAAGCCTAGTTTTTGGGCATGAAAAAATATTTCCAGTTGCATAATTACTCATCAAACTTAGACGCAAGAATTTCCATATACAATCTTTAGGGTAAGGCTTCTATTTGGTGGGACCAACTGAAGTAGGTTAAGCACATTGATGAAAAAACATTTTCTGGAGGAAATTCAAGAGATATTTCCAATAGTATTACTTTTCATAGAATTGCTATGACAAGAAGATGGAAGAATTATTTGAACTCAAGATAGGAAATATTACTATGGAGGAGTATGAGAAGAAATTCTTGAAGCTTCTGAGGTACATGTACTTCATCAGGGAAGAGAAGGTGAAAATTCAGAGGTTCTTGAGTGGGTTTCCATCATTATACAAAGATAAAATATAATTTGATGAGCCTAGAACTTTGGAAGAAGCTACGAGGGAGGATAAGTATTTGAATGAGAAGAACAAAGGAATACCAACTTTCCAAAAATATTGGGATGATAAGAAGAGAGGAAAGATGGATCAAAGAAATAAGGGATTCAAGATTCTCTTCATTGTGAATAGTTCTCAAGCATATCAAGATGGATAAATAGCACAAGGGGAACATAAAATGATAGATTCCATGGGAAAGAGGCCAAGACAACAATCCATAAAGTGTTGGGGATGTGAAGGAGACAACTTGTATACATATTGACTTCACAAGAGAGATAGGATAAGGACTGTGCATAACATTCAGTGAGTTGATACAATGGATGACATGAGAAGGAGCATGCCAAGGATTTATGCATCCTTGGAAAGAATATAAGCAGACTACCAATCCCATATGATTGAGGTAGAAGGTAATATTCATAATAAACTCATAGCTAATTTGATTGATTATAGAGATATTCATTTTTATATAAATCCAAAAATAGTTGAAAGGTTAAATTGAAGAGAAAAATAACTAAACTTGTCAAGGATTTCCCAGTAAGCATGAATGGAGTTAGCACTAAGGTAGATTTAAACATCATACCACTTGGTTCATATGATTTCTTGATTGGTATGGATTAGTTGGACAAGCATTATGATGTCCTATATTGATACAACAAGGATTTCAAATGCCTTGATGGTGAAGGAAATTCAAGGATGGTGATAAGGATCCAAGTCTCGAATACTATCCAGTATTGAAGGAATATGAAGATGTGTTTGGTGAATTGCTAGGATTACCAACAAAGAGATTTATTGACTTCTCTATTGACTTAATTCCCAGATCTTCCCCACTGTCCAAAAAACCCTATAGAATGTGCACGCCAAAGATGAAAGAATTGCAGATGCAAATAGAATAATTGTTGAATAAGGGGTACATATTCCCAAGTGTCTCACCTTGGGGTTCCCCAGTACTCGTTGTGAAGAAAAATGATGGAACTCTGAGGTTGTGTATTGACTTTAGATAGTTGAATAAGGTTATGGTAAATAATAGGTACATTCTTTCATAGATCAATGATATTTTTGATCAACTGAAGGGAGAAAGGATATTTTCCAAGATCAACTTGAGGTTAAGTTACCGTTAGGTGAGAATAAAATATGAAGACACCATTAGGATGACATTCAGGACAAGGTATGGCCAATATGAGTTTGTAGTGGTGCGATTTGGACTAAAACATGCAGTAGCTTATTTTATGTGTTTAATGAATGAAGTGTTCATAGATTACCTAGATAAATTCATCATTGTCTTCTTAGATGATATTCTTATCTACTCCAAGACATAGGAGGAGCATGAGCAACATTTGAGGATGGTGTTGGGCTCCATTTTTATCATATTTTTTTTCTCAATAAATCCATCATTCTTAAACCATTTCCCGCATTTATCCATCAACACACAATATAAACCCCTATTAACCATCACTATTCATAATTCTATATCCAATGTGGTTAATACATCATTTTTATATGTTTTTAGTGATTAATTACATTTATATCATGGTTTTGTTGGTGATGGTTCATGTTAAGAATTCCTATAGATCAAGCATCTTCTCCAAGTGATTTTCAACATTCAAAGTGATCTTACATTTGCAGTGGTCATTTCCAAGCATCAATTTCCTAGATCGGCCACAGTTGTAAGTATGAAAGGGTAAACAAAACTAACTTCATTTCTTGTACCAACATGTTTAATGTTCCCATACCTGATATTGTAGCTTAGCTTATTGGCGCATCTCTGGGAGAAAAGTGAGAACATGGATTATCTCCGAAGTGACATCAACATGATGACATGTGATTCAAATCACGCCCAGGTCGCATGTGTGGACCTCCAACTCAAAAACAACTATTCAACCCGAAATTAGCAAAAGTTCCAAACAATCAACTTCTTCCTCGATTTTCATACCAATGAGGTCGAATATGAAGAATATGGAGCTTCTATTTTGTTCCTAACATTGAAAATTGAGTATTACACAAGTCGTTTCCCAAAATCAAGAATATTTTGGGAGTTATGCTCAATTCTTCAACGCCAATCTGCCCAAAATGCATAAATTCACCCAGATTCATAATCAATGCCCAAATTTTAGGAAAACACCAAATCAATAGTCTATTCAACAAGAGGAGATGAACCCCTACCATTTTGAATTGTAGAAATAATTTGGTATGATATATTGGTATTACGGGTAGAAAATGACCAAATTTATTTTGGGTGTTATCATTTGCTATTTTGTTTCTATTTCACAGTTAAACAAATATGAGATTTTGGGGGAAGTTGGTTTTGATCCACCCCAATGTGCCTCTCGTATAAGTACTTAGACAAAGAATAGAGCAGGGGGTAAATTGCTTGTGTAATATGTTTGGGAAATGGTAGCTGACAAAGGGATTCATTGAGTTAACAAGCCCATGTGCTTCCCTTTTTTAAGCATAGTTGATCTTCCAATTATGAAATTTGTTGGATCCTAAGTTCTGGTGCATCACTTTAGCCTAATCTGATCATTCTTAACAACATTAGTCAGGTTGGGAAGGGCCCCTCAATCCTAGGTAACGTTCTGCCTCTTCACTTTGTTAGTTAGAATGTAAGTGCGATTAATTTATGTCCAATTGATATTCAATTTGTAATTCTTTACTTTTTGTTCCAAGTGTGCTATTCAATTCTAGTTTTGCATCATTTCAGTTTGTTGGTTTCATTACGAATTCAATAGATCACTTATTAGGATAGAACAACTACAATTTTTGTTCCTTCCTCTGCTTGGTGCCTTGCCTTCTCACACACCTTAGGTTACTTTCCTCTTTCTTCTCATCAGTTCTCCCTCTAATATATTTCACATTCTTCTTCCCTCTGACTTTTCCTCCATTTATAATCCCAACACACATCATCTCGACCTCCAATTCACCTTTCCTAGCAATGCCATTCACCTTATTGATTCATCTTCGATCTTGCAATATCCC
The DNA here is from genome assembly GCA_009831015.1 of Picea engelmannii. Classification (NCBI taxonomy): domain Eukaryota; kingdom Viridiplantae; phylum Streptophyta; class Pinopsida; order Pinales; family Pinaceae; genus Picea; species Picea engelmannii. The sequence goes on from ML781264.1 coordinate 595,820, forward strand.
CATGTTTTCAATCTGCTACCAATTCAAAGCATCTAACGCTGCATATTTTCTGGGGTTACTTATACTTTCATGACCTGCTATCTTGTGATGCACATGTTTTTCTATTCCGGTTCTCTCTCTCACACACACACACACACACACACATCACGTTATATATTCGTTGTTACATGAATTTTGTTCTATGTGTGTTTCTTCTCTTGTTATATATTGTACATTAATTATTACTTGTTCTTTAAATTGTTTATTTTTATTTGTATTGCTTTGTTTACGTATTATATGTATGTTGTATTGTTATTCATGTTTTATTCTAGATCATTTTGAATTGTTGTGTTGTCTTGATTATTATATGGTTATGTATTGTATAGTTATTATATATCATTTTGTTACTATTTGTTTAATTGTTATAATATAACGTGTTGTTATTATATATCTATTGTTAGCCATTTTTTTGTTAATATATATGTATTTTTTATTATATTGATACATATCGTTTTGTTATATATTTGTTTCAAATTGTTAAATTATTTTTTATACGTTTTTTTTACATTGTTATATATCATTGCTTTATATATGTTGGTATATTAGTTCGTTATTTTATTACTTTGTTAATTGTATATTGTTTTATCTCATGTGTATTGTTATTTTTTTTTGTTTGTTAATGTGGCCGAAACTGTTGGCATTGAGATTAACTTGTGGCTTGAGAAACCGCGACTCAGGGGCATCTAAGCCGTCAAAATCACCCCGGGATCTCACCCAGCCTGAACCACACCAACCCTTAACATGGTTGGATTTTTTTGTCCCCGCAGGTTTCGAACCAGTGACTTTTCAACACAGAGTGGCTTAACAACACACTCTGTCACCGACTGTCCTACACCTCGGGGACCTCATGTGTATTGTTATTGTTATGTTAGACATTGGTTTATTGTTTTGTCAAATATATGTATATACATTAATACATATTTTCATGTCTTGATATTATTATTATATGTTGCTCTTTGTGTAGTGTTATTGTTATTGGTTTATATATATCTATATATATGTGTGTGTGTGTGTGTGTGTGTGTGTGTGTGTGTGTGTGTGTGTTATGGTATTGTTATTATATGTTGTTCTTTGTTAAGCATCATGAGTATATGTTTATCATTAAATTCATTATCTTTGAAAATAAATTTCATTCATGTACATAGAACAAGACTAATCTCGTACCAACACATACCTCGTTCTTTCGGTGTATCTCTTCTTGAGGAAAAATATTTGAAGTGTGTTTCTTTCGAAGTCTTTAAATTGCATTACTTTAATTTATTTTCCTCCAGCATATGTGTGGATCCACTACAAGAATATCATTGAAGGATTGGGACATGTTAGTAAGTTACGCATGAGAAGTTGCATGAACATACGTATATGAAATATTGTAACACTGAACCCTTATATCACTCATTGTATTAAATCCCAACGATACATTCCTAACGTGAATTTCTTGCATCTTGTCTTTCTTTAGTTTTCTTGGTTTATTTGGATTGTCGTCGATGTAGGATAGATTAGAGATTTAGTCCTACATTTCCTGTGCTTTCACCTCTATGTTTACGAACCCCCCAGTTGACATTAAATGTAATATAAATTATCATATATAATTCGCTCGACAGATGGTGCTACAAGTGTTGAGAGAGAAGCAATTGTATTCCAAGTTACACAAGTGCACTTTCTATCAGAGGAAAATCCATTATTTGTTCCACATCATCTCATAGGAGGGCATAATAGTGGACCCTAAGAAGATTGAAGCAATCAAAAGTTGGCTAGCACAAAATAATGTTGCAGAAGTGAGATCATTTATGGGACTAGATGGACAGTATAGGATATTCATTGAAGGTTTCACCAATGTTGCACATCTGATCACTTCATTGCAGAAGAAGGGAATAAATTTTGAATGGAATGTCAAGTGTGAGGCGAGTTTCCCATACTTTAATGAATTATTGATCAGTGCACATATTTTAAAGTTTGTAGATGCAAATGAGTATTTTGTTGTGTGCATATATGCATGCATGTAAGGGCTTGGTGGAATACTTACACAAAATGGGAATGCCATATGTTATGAGTCAAGGAATCTTAAGGAGAATGAAATAAATTATTCTACCCATGACTTAGAGTTGGTAGCCACAATTCATACCTTAAAAATGTGGAGGCATTATCTCATGAGTAGAAAATTTGAGTTGAATATAGATCATAGTGGTTTGAAACAATTTTTTTAGAAGCTATCAGTAAATTCCACATAGACTAGATGGCTGGAATTTCTTAGTGAATATGACTTCGATATCAAGCACATCAAGGGAAAAGAGAATAAAGTGGCATATGAACTTAGGAGGAGGGTGCATGAAATGCATGTTCAAGAAAACATGGAATTCTGTTGGAGTTACTTCACACACACCTAGGATTTATTTTTCCTAAGGTTATTCCTTGTTTATTATTCAGTCTTCTATATTTTAGGGGAGAATATTCCACCTGGAGAATATTCTCTTTTAGTTGACACTTCAGTTTAACTAGTTTAGTTGAGTTTAGATGTTGCATTGGGATCATCACCATGCAACATTGGGATCATCACCATGCTAATTCGACCTTGACTTGATATCATCACCAGAGTGGCGCATTAGCCTTGATTCCCTGAGTTAACTCCTCACTACTTTCTGTTCTGTCAGTTAACTGAAGACTAGTTGACTAGTTAACTCAACTAGGTGGCAGTTCACTCCCATAACTGCCTAAGAGACTAGAATAGGTGGCAGTTCACTCCCGTAACTACTGGTGTGTGTCCATGTCACTCTAGACCACCACTATGGTGCATTGTTTCACCTCAAGTCGAACTCATTGAGTTATACAGAGTATATCATGTGTAAATTATTCATTATTCACAATGGTTAATGAGAATTCTTCCATTCTTTCTCTCCTTCTTCTTCCTTCTCCATTTCTCTCTAAAAATATGTGTATTATTGTTTAGATAGATATATTATGTGCAGGTTCAACACATATACATGGTATTAGAGCCAAAAGACTGCTAATCAAAAGCTACACCAAAATTTTTTGCATGTACAAAAGATTGAAGACAACGAAAAGATGGAATTCCAAAAATAATTCATTCTTACACCTTAAAACTATTTTTCATGGAAGGAGAAAATATCCATACATATTTGATCCATAAGGTTTTATAGTTTAACCATGAATACATATACAGAACCAACATCAGCCATAGAAAAATCCAAGTACTTAAATCACATGGATGAGGCACTTAGAACAATTTGCAGTCTTATCTCTCCCGATCTCCTTTTTCTCATATCTTCCTGTAAGACCCCCAATGAAGCCTAGAAAATCTTGGAAGGGATCTTTGGAAAATAGGATGAGATGAGGGGAGACATGTTGGAGGTGGATCTGCTCACATTAGATCCAAAAAGATTCGACAATATCCAATATTTCTTTACAAAATTCAAGGATTTATTGTCGCAACTCAAAGCTTGCGGGGTTGATAAATCGACGGAGGAGAAACAAATGGTTCTCACCATTTTCTCCAAGATTGGTCCTAAATTTTTTGTATTCGTATCTACATTCCATATTGTCAAATTCACCTCTGGATCCACCTAGAATATGCCTTCTCTTGAGGACTTTATCAAATCCTTGACACAAGATCAAAACAAGCTCATCAACATGGGTGCAATCAAAGGCCCAAGGGCACATGCACTCACTGTGCATGATGGAAGCCACAAATATCAGAAATATAAATATAAATATAATAAGAAATCTCATGCACATACGAAGAAGGAAGGGTACACAAAACCCTTCACCGATGCCTCCAGATCCAAAGGAGAAAAGGGAAGAAAAGGAGAGAAATGCGCATACTGTCACAAAGGATTCCATTCAGAATCCGCATGCATGAAAAAACAAATAGATATGATGTCTCAGATACTTCAATAAAACAACCTTAGAGATTGCATCCCCAAGGGTGCAAAGAAGAAGAAGCCAGAAGATTTGAATTCCAAGAAAGGCAATTCTAGCCATGCCTTGATTGCCATCAACTCCTCTCCCGATGCTTGGATCATAGATTCAGAAGAATCACATCACATGGATGCCTCAGAAGTAGTATATTCTTCTTTGGATGCATGCAAAGGTGCTCCCATTATGATGGAGGACAACTCTTTTGTCGAAGTCATCGGCAAAGGAAAGATTGAACTCACCAACGAAAGTTTTGAGAATGTGTTGCATGTTCCCAAGATTTATGTCAACCTTCTCTCCGTGTATCTGATGACAAATTCCAACATCGGAAAGAGAGTTGTATTCACATCAAATTCTATGGACATCTATGACATGCAAACCAACTCCAGGGTTGCAATCAGTGAGGTAAATCATCAGTCTAGATTGTATACATTTTCTAAATTCATTGAACCTGATTCTACTTTACTGCTTACTCATGCTAATGAAAGTAGTAGGATATGGCACAAAAGGTTTGGAAATTTGAATTTCAGATACATGCAACATCTTAGCAAGCATAGATTAGTTGATGTTCTACCAGACATCCATTTCTCCAAGGGAGTATCTAAGGGATGTGTTCTCGGAAAACACCCTCAAGAGAAATTCTACAAGGGAAAGTCTCAACGAGCTTCCACACCTTTGGATCTGATCTATAGTTACCTCATGGGTCCTTTTCTGCATCCATCGATCAACAAAATGAGGTTTGTTCTCATTTTTGTTGACGATTTATCACGTTTTACTTGGATCTACTTTCTCAGGCAAAAATCAGAAATCTTTCAACATCTCAAAGATTTCAAAGCTTTGGTTGAGACACAGTCCGAAAACAAGATCAAAGTCCTCCGAAATGATAATAGGGGAGAGTATGTAAATCATGAGATCCATAATATTTTCCATGAGGAAGGGATTCAGTTGCAACATATAGTTCCCTACACTCCGTAGCAAAACAGAGTTGTTGAGCGAAAAAACAAATCTCTAAAGGAGATGGCATCTTATATGTTGTATGCAAAGTCACTACCACATAGACTATGGGCCGAATCATGTAGTTGTGCAACATACATCCAAAAAATATCTCCCCATAGATCTGTCAAGGATAAGACCCCCTATGAGGCTTGGAGAAACCTCAAACTGGAAGTGACCCACTTTCGCATTTTTGGTTCTCGTACATGGGCTCGCATTCCCTCTGGAAAGAGGAAGGCACTTGATCCATAGAGCACTGAGTGCATTTTGTTGGATACCCTAATGGTGTGAAGGGATATTGGATTATTGATCTTTCCTTGGACTGGCTCATCATTGAATGTAGTGTCCAATTCGAGGAAAGTTTCTATCATGTACCTCAGCAGCCACATGCAGACACCTTCACTCTTCCACATGTCCGAGATGATCAACATGCACATGTCAACCCTTCTTCAGATGAGAGTTATGATTCAAAGGAATCAGAGGATTCGGATTCAGAGTTAGTACAGTCAGATGCAGAGTCAGATAATCTAGATGCAGTTACAGAGCTAGAGCAGAGGCCCAAGTGGGCACAAACTACTCTTCAGGATGCAGGGGATCTCATAGGTGATCCAACCGATACTAGGAGGACTCGATCTGATTTCGAGGAGCCTCCTGTTTCACTCACTGCCACTGAACCATTTCCTTCCAGACATCTTTTCTTGGTTCAGTTTTCAGATCCACAGTCTTATGGCGAGGCTGTTGGAAATCCCTTTTGGGAATCCGCCATGCAGGAGGAGTACAACTCCCTCCTCGAGAACCAGACTTGGGATCTGGTTCCCCTTCCTTCTGGGAGGAAACTTGTCAGATGCAAATGGGTTTACAGGACCAAGAGTGCAGTAGATGGACAGATCAACATATACAAAGTTAGGCTTAATTCCAAAGGCTTTCAACAGGTTCATGGTATTGACTATGACGAGACCTTCACTCCAGTGGCGAAGATGGATTCCATACGATTGGCACTTGCCATTGCGGYAGCCAAGGGATGGAAAGTCCATCASATGGACGTGAATAATGCATTTCTTCATGGTGATCTCTCTGAGGAGATCTGCATGGAGAAACCCCAGGGACTTATGCAGGACTCATCTTTGGTCTGTCGACTAAAGAAGTCACTTTATGGCCTCAAACAGGMTCCGAGGGCATGGTATGCCAAGATGGACTCCTACCTGTTGCCAYAGAACTTTGTACGGTGTAAATCAGACCCAAATGTATACATGCTCAGGATCACTGATTCACTTCTACTTTTAGTTCTGTATGTCAAGGATTTGTTGATCACCGGTTGCTCGACTTCAGCGATTGCTGYAGTCAAGAGGATTCTTCATGACAGGTTTTTGATGATGGACATGGGTCCTCTACACTTATTCCTTAGACTTGAGATYAGTCAGGATGCATCAGGCATCAAACTGTCTCAAGCCAAGTATGCACRAGATCTCCTTGAGATATTTCACATGACAGACTGCAAGTCTTCTCCAACTCCTTTCCTATCAGGAGTCAAACTTGAGGATGGCAGGGAGACTCCACTAGTTGACAACAAAYTRTACAGAAAACTAGTGGGGATCTTGTTGTATCTCACACACTCTAGACCAGACCTCTCATATGCATTTGGCGCAGTTTCCAGGYCCATGCAGGAGTCGCATGAGCTACATTGGAAAGATGCAAAGTGTATACTTCGATACGTACATGGCAACATCACCTTTGGGATTCATTATGAAACAGACTCTACAATAGATTTCATTGGGTTTACTAATTTCGACTGGGTTGGCGATAACCTTGATCACAAGTCCACATCTGGTTTCTCACTCAGTTTTGGTTCCAAGCCTATCTATTGGTTGAGTAAGAAGCAAGATGTCATTGTTCTATATTCAGCCGAAGCAGAGTACAGAGGGGTATTTAACATAACCATTCAAGCTATGTGCTACAACATTTTCTCACTGAGTTGGGCATTCAGTTTCATCATTCGATTGCCATCTGGTGTGACAACCAAAGCACTCTGAAGTTCTGCAGAGATCTAGTTCAGAGGCAGTAGATGAAGCACATCGAGATCCACATGCACTAAATTTGGGACTTATTACGCGAAGGGATCATCGACTTACAGTTCTATCCTTCAACAGAACAGACAACAAACATTTTCACCAAGACCTTCACTGAGCAGAAATTCCATTCTCTGCGAGGTTGTCTTGGAGTGAAGGACACAGTTGCTTAGCAACTGTAATTCTTATTTTTACATACATTATACCTTGAGGGGGGGTTTTTCCCATGAGGTTTTCCCTCTTTCCTCACTTTATTTTCAGTGTATCTTTTGTACTTGGGTACCTAACATGGCCTCGTTGTCGTGACCCAATCTTTATTTTCACCATAGTGATGTTCAGGGGGGATGTTGGAACTACTTCACACACACCTAGGATTTATTTTTCCTAAGGTTATTCCTTGTTTATTATTCATAATTAGTCATTATCTAGTCTCCTATATGTTAGGGGAGAATATTCCACCTAGAGAATATTCTCTTTCAGTTGACACTTCAGTTTGACTAGTTGAGTTGAGTTTAGATGTTGCATTGGGATCATCATCATGCAACATTGGGATAATCACCATGCTAATTCGACCTTGCCTTGGTATCATCACCAGAGTGGTGCATTAGCCTTTATTCCATGAATTAACTCTTCACTACTCTCTGTTCAGTCAGTTAACTGAAGACTAGTTGACTAGTTAACTCAACTAGGTGGCAGTTCACTCCCATAACTGCCTGAGAGACTAGAATAGGTGGAAGTTCACTCCCGTAACTGTTGGTGTGTGTCCAGATCACTCTAGACCACCACTATGGTGCATTGGTTCAACTCAAGTCGAACTCATTGAGTTATACAGAGTATATCATGTGTAAATTATTCATTATTCACAACGGTTAATGAGAATTCTTCCATTCTTTCTCTCCTTCTTCTTCCTTCTCTAATTCTCTCTGCAAATGTGTGTATTATTGTTTAGATAGATCTATTTTGTGCAGGTTCAACACATTTACAAATTAAACATAGGACGAACACCTTTAGTAACCACTCACAGAACCATATCAAAGATCAATACACCGATGTTTTTACGTGGTTAAACCCTCAAACAAGGAAACATTCCATGGCCCCAACCAACGTGGTCACTTGAGGCAATATATCAATACAAATGAAAACATATTTTACACTTGAGAGTTTCTCACAATCGATCATCAACAAATGACTCTCCATTCTATTTAAATAGATATCATGGACCAATCAAGTGTTAATTCATAGAACAATGTATCCATTAAGATCAAGGAGTATATGAGTCGTTAGATCACTTTATGTCTAGAACATATCATGACCATTGGATTACATAACTACAAATGCATACTAAATAAACACACTAAGAAATGCACTTTTCCCTGAAGATACATTAAACCAAGTTGATCTTAACTAATTCCTAAGTGTATAAATATACTAGCATCCCCCTTTAATAACAACTTGGGATATGTTATGATACAATTCCTTAAAAATGATAAAAGGTTAATGAATACAATCTACTTCGAGGGGGAAAACTCATTTAAAAATATATCCAATTTAGAATACAATATGAGATGAGATAATATGATCCTAAGATTAGGTCTCCTTGGTATATATATAGGAGACAAAGGTTACAATTATAATGAAAGGGTGCAATGAAGGGTTCTATCCTACATACAAATATAACACTAGAAATGTAATAATTCAATATAAATGTCTTAATAAGGAGTTTTATACATAAAATGGGACTTTTTCTAGGGCTTAACATGCCCATCCCCTTCAAATGAGTGTTTTCCTCAACACTTGACTAACCATGGGTGTTTATGAAAGAAGAACTCATATTCCCATGTTTCCTCTTCTACTGATAAGTTCTTCCATTTGATGAGGTACTCTGTAATTGTTAGATTTATTAGCTTCTTAATCCTTGTTTCCATGATTTTTTCTGGTTCCAATATGATTTTCTCTTCTTCATTAATCTATGGTAAAATAGTTTGGAATAATATCTTGTTGCCGATGACCTTCTTTAAGCAAGAAATGTGGAATACTAGATGTACACATGAAGATAGAGGTAACTCCAATTTGTAAGCCATACTTCAAATCCTTTACAAAACCTTATAGGGGCCATAATATTTGGGTGTTAATTTATTGTCCTTCTTTTGTTTCTTTAGGGACATCTGTTTATATGGTTGTAGCCTTAGAAATACTTAATCCCCCACTTCAAATTCCCTTTCACTACGATGTTGACCTTATTGTTGTTTCATCCTATTTTGTGCCATAACTAAGTCATCCTTCAATAGTTTGAGAACCTCTTGTTGGTTCACTATGTGGTACTCCACTGCCTGAAAATTTGTAGTCCTTTTCAAGGGTGATGTGATGGATGGAGGATGACATCCATAAAGTTCCAGAAATGGGGACAATTTTGATGAAGTATGGAAGGATGTGTTGTACCACCATTCTTCAAGGGAAACCACTTGAACCATTGTGTTTGTTTATCATATGTAAATAAATGAAGATATCCTTCTAGAAATTTATTCACAACCTCAGTTTTCCAATCAGATTGAGGATGATAAGATGAGTTGTGAGACAATTGAGTACCCAAACAAGAAAACAATTTAGTCCAAAAATTTCTAGTGAAAATTGTATCTTTGTCACTTACAATAATCTTAGGGACTCCATGTAGCTTTTAAATTGTTTCCATGAATATTGTGGCTACTATACTTCCTTTATAAGGAAGAGATAGAGAGAACAAATGGTCATACTTTGTCAATCGATCCACTACTACCATGATGAAAATATTTCCTTTAGATTTGGGTAAACCTATAATAAAATCCATTGAAACTTCTTCCCAACATTGACTTGGTATAGCTAATGGTTGTAGGAGACCCAATATCTTGAGTGTCTCTCCCTTATTCTGTTGGTAGACCAAACGTTCAAAAACATAATTTTGAACATCAATTTTAAGAACTTCCCAAAAAAATATCCTTTTTGATCCTATGGTACATTCTGAAGAATCTTAAATGTGCTCCTATAGGAGAAGTGTGAAATTCCAGAATGACCTTCAGTTTGAGTTGGGAATTCTTACATAAATATAGGTGATCATGATACAATAAAAAATCATTCTTCCATGAAAAATAATCTATTGACCTGGGGTTCTCTTGTGGTTGTTGAATGATCTTGCATACCTGTTGATATTGCTTCCATTCTATACTTGCTTCTTCCACCCAATTAGATTGCATAATAGAAATATCACATAGTGAGCTTTTTATTTTTTCTTCTTTCCTTGAAAGGGAATTTTCTACAAAATTGTGTTTTCCTTTTTTGTAGATAATTTCTAAGTCATAACCTAGAATATTTGTAACCCATTTTTTTTCTCTTCTGAAAATAATTGTTGCTCCAAGAAGTAATTCAAACTATCATGATCTGTTTTTACTTTGAAGTGTCTTCCTATTAGGTAAGGACACCATTTCTTAATTGCATGTAGTATGGCCAACAATTATTTTTTATAAATGGGCATGAGTAAGTGTTTTCCTTTAAGTTGGTTTCTTTCCAAGGCAAGGGGTCTACCTTATTGCATTAAAACTGCACCAATTCCATGGTCCGAAGCATCACACTCCACAATAAATGTTTTTGTGAAGTCTTTTGTGGCAAGGATGGGGTTGTACACATAGCCTCCTTAAGTTTTTCAAAATCTTTGGTTGCTACTTCAGTCCAAGAAAATTCTTCCTTCTTTAATAATGTTGTCATATGTGTTGCTATTTGACCATAGTTCTTGAAAAAATTGCAGTAATATCCCCTTAATCCTAAGAATCCTCTAAGGGGAATTTTCCATTCCATCATAGCTTTAATTTTTTTAAGTTACACATTTACACCTTCATGAGATACAATATGACCCAAATATTCCACTTCTAGAATCCCAAAGGAACACTTGAAAGGCTTTGCATATTTTTTTTTCTCTTTCAATAGTTTTAATACTCTATCAACATGTTGTACATGTTGTATGTGCTTCTTATGCCCTGATGGTGTATCGATTGGGCCTATGAATTCCATGTCCCACTTTCCAAATGGTTCCAATGATATCTGGGGCTACAAGGGAATTTCATTTCTTTTTGTAGGATTCCCCATCCTTTGACATTCATTGGAGTGTAGGGTGTATTGTTGAGCATCTTTGTGTAGGGTCGGCCAATAGTACCCAACTTGAAAGATCTTGTAGGTTGTTTTCTTTGCTGCATAGTTTTCTCCACATGGTTCATTATAAAAGGAATGGAGGATATAATGCACTTCATCCTCTCTCGTACATATTCTTAGGACTTTGTCTAGGGAAATTATGAACATATATCCTACTACCTAGGTATAGGTTGTGCTTTTCCTGAACATTTTGCATCTTTCCTAGTAGGAAAAATGTTGAGGAAACCTCCATGTTTTTATATAATTGGCTATGTCAACAGACCATAGGGTTTGTGTTGATATTGCAAAGAGGTTTTCATTCGGGAAATGATAATCTATCATGCCTTATTAAGTAGGAATTATCAACCTAGATAAGAATTATGCAACAACATTTTGATTCTTGGGATTATCAATAATGGTTAGATCAAATTGTTGTAATAACAAAAGACACCCGGTTATTCTACCATTTATGTCAAGTTTATTCATCAAATATCTAATGGCAACATGATTAGTATCTAAAACAACTTTATACCCTTTAACATAATGTCTAAACTTGTTGAGAGCATGAACTACTGGTAAAAACTAATTTTTTTGTAACAATGTAGTTTAGTTCTACACCAACCAAGTTTTTTCTTATAAAATAAATTGGATAGGTATTTTTATATTCATTTTTTCCCAAGACTGATCCTACAAATTTATTTGATGCATCAATATGAATATGAAAGGGAAGAGTCCAATTAGGACCCTATAGTACATGAGCATTTGATAGTCTTTATTTTATTGTTTCAAATGATTGCTGACAATTTAAAGTCCACCAATAATCTACATCTTTGGGTAATAGGGTAAACAAAGGAGAAGCTATCTTACTAAAGTATTTTATGAGTCTCCTGTAGTAACATGAATTTCCAAGAAAACGTCTAATATCCTTTGATTTTATAGGGGTAGGTAGTAGTGTGATGATCTTGACTTTGCTTTTTTCTACTTTAATTCCTCTGGAGGAAAAATGGTTTCCAAACACAATCCATTCATTCATAATCATATTTCATTTTCCATTTCTAAGGGAGAGGTTCATTTCTTTACATATTTTGAGAAACTTATCCATATTTCCTAATGCTTCATCAAATGAGTTTCCATAAGGGGTGAAGTCATCCATATAGATATCTACTTTGTCATGGATGAGTTCTAAAAAGATGCTAAGTATTACTCTTTGGAATTTGGTTGGGGAATTGCATAAGCCAAATGAAAGGACCTCATAAAAAAATGTTCCCCAAGGATAGGCAAAGGTTTCTTTGTCCTAGTATTTGGGACTAATATGAATCTGGTTGTATCCACTAAATCAATCTAGGAATGAAAAATATTCTTTCCCAGCTAAGAGATCCAATACTTGGTCAATGAAGGGTAGGGGAAAATGATATTTTATTGTATCCTTGTTTAAGTCTCGGTAATCCACACATATCCTCCATTTCCCATTCATTTTCAGTCCAATAAGTAGGGGAGAGATACACTCACCGTATGAAATTGGATAAATGAATCTAACATCTAAAAACTTTTGTAATTCTTTTTTAACTATGTCTTTCAATGTAGGGTTCATCCTTCTTTGGGGATTCCTAATAGGTTTGTAGTTTTCCTTGATGAAAATATGATGAGTACAAATGGAAGGATGGAATCATTTCATATCTATATAATACCATGCAAAGGATGTAATGTTTCTTTTCAATGCATCTAATAATTTATGTTCTTGTTGATCAATAATATTTGTACTGATTTTGAGTGTTTTTGCAAGCATGATGTCTATCGTCTTGACATAGGGATATTTAGTTTCATTTGTGAATAGTTATTCCTATATTTCTATTTTTTTATTAGCAAATATTTCAAATTTATTTCATCATTCATCCCTTTTATTCTCACATTAGTGGGATATTGGTTTTGCAGAAAATTTTAAAGGAAGGTGTCCTCATCAATGTTTCTACTAGAAAAGGCTGTGCTAATTTTGTAGATAGGATAGGTAGTACTTTGGACTAGGTTTTCTTCTTCTTCTTCTACCCATATTGGAAGATTTCATGTTATTAATGGTTGGGTAGGGGGATAAAGGACCAGATGTTTTTTGGATTGACCATCAATTATAGTCATGTTTCCTAGCCTATAGTTGATGTATACATTTGTTGTGGCTAGCCAAGGCCTCCCCAAGATAAGAGGGCACCCATTGAATTTGTACTTGCTTTGGAGGACCAAAATATCAGTAGGATACTCCCAAGAATTAGTAGAGAGTAAAGTGTCTTCCAACATCCCCTCGGGGTTGATTGTGGATCTATATGAAAGTTGGAGGACAATGGGGGTGTCTCTTAAGAATCCATGAAGGTTCAATCTAAACATGGTTTCCTTATCCATAATGTTTATGGTGGCCCCTAGATCTATGATAGTATTTTGGATCAAGGTTTTGTTGATGTGTACATTTACTAAAGGAATTCTTAGATCCAAGTACTTATGTACAATTATCTTCCTGAGCATAAGGTAAACAAGATATAATATAACATTTATTGTAGGGGTCTCTTTTGTTTTTGTCCCTAGCCTTATGATGCATTCTTCTTTGATAAGTCTATTAAAAATGGGAACATCCTTGATGAATTGTAGGAAAGGTGTCTTCACACACAAACTATTCATTTCTCCTAAAAGTACATTATCTTTAGGTGTAAAGGTTTTCTTTTCATTTAGCATTTCAGGATAAGGTGGGGTTTGTGGTTGTGGTAAGATAACATTGTCTTTCTCAGGTTATAATATTTACTAAGCTTTGGTTGTTGTTGTAATGATTTTCCTGATCTAAAAGTATTTTCTTGTACATCTAAGGAGTAATTATGATATGTTGTTTCATTGTTGTACACAGGTTGAACCTACTTGTTATTTGGATTGGGGGAAGGATGAGTAGGTAATTGTGGTTGCTTAGGAGGAAAAATGTTTTGAATAGTGTTATTGGATTGATAAGGAGGATGCATTAATGCAATTTGTTGGAAATTATAGGGCCTCCATCCTTGTGGGGGTTGATTCCACTGTGGGATTTAGTTTTGTGGCATGTTAGGGAATGATTGGTATGGAGGAGGAATAGGTTTCCCTTGGTATTTCCATGGATTTGGAATTGTCTATGGAGATGGGTTGGGATTATACCAAGGTTGAGAAGACATCCTTTTATTATATGCATCAAAATTTTGAGAAGGATTGAAAGTTCAAACCTATTTGGAAGGGTCTTGTTGCTCAAGGTATCCTTTGATTGATGAAGCATATTGATTCCACATTCTCCTCTGCTCCTTGAAATGTAGATTTCAATCCTGGAAAAGAAGGACATTTATTAGTTGCACAATTTTATTCACAAATACCAAAAACATCCATAAGGTCTAAAGGGAATTCATTCCTAGGATGCCTCTTGGTCCTTTTAGGGAAATAAATAGTTAATGATTATTCTAATCCCTCTCATTTCTTCTTGATCTGCAAGGTATCCATTTGCATGGATAAAGAATGAAAAATATTAGTTTTCATGTATTCTATTAACCCTCCTAATTCATTTTTATATGGGATACATGGTTAGAAGATTGAGGTACCCTTCCTCTACGAGTTCTACCTTTCTTCCTTGAGGATATGGAATGTTTTTTGCATATTTTCTTGATATCATCATAGTCCATATGGTATATATCTCAGTTATATATGAGATTTACTATCTCCATGAGATCCTCTCTTACTCCTCTGAGTAAGAAAATCTTGAGTGAATCCTCATCCAAAGTTCAACTGTGAGCTCTTTTATAGCTTAGTTTAAATCTCTCTTCAAAGTATTCTAGAGATTCATCAGGTCCTTGAGTGTTGTTGGGAAAAATACCCTACGGACTAGCAAACTAGGGTCAGACTTGTATGCAGATTTTGACCATAAAGAAATTACTTTTTAACCTACCACCCAAAACTTAAACCCCTCTTTCACAATACATGCATGGAAAGGAACTACTAACCTTGTTACTGACGTTTGGTGTAGATCCTCCGTTGCGCTTTTGTCCACTTGCTGGCGCTGCTCCTTCCAAAGATAACCTGCAATCAAAACAAACAACAATGCATGCACACTACTTTTCTACTTGAGGGTTAGAAATTAAGCATAAATTAACCAAACCATAGATAACTTATGCATTGGGACGGGAAAAGTATTCTTTTATTATTTGAAAAATGAATCAACTTACAATTAAAGTTGAGACCGGCCACCGCTCCTTGATCCTGATTCTGGGCTCCTCCTCTTCTGTCATCCAACTGCTTTGCGTTAAAACTCCTTTGGCATGAGGAAAGGCTAAAGGGTTGGGACAATGGATTCGGCAAATGGGCAGAGTTTCTTCGCTATATTCTTCCTCCCTCCAAATGGTACCCCTACCCCTTCTTTTATAGGCTAGAAGGAGCTAGGGTTTTGGATGAACTCTCGGCCATGCATGGCCGGGAGTTTCAGTTAACTGACCCATAGCTTTTTGTTCCGTTGGGAACTTTCCTTTTTTTTGTGCTTTGTTAGGTACACGTGGGTTGTAGTGGGCCTGCCAGCGTGCACACATGTGAAGTAATGGGTTAGGGCACATGGGCCTTAACACAAGAGGATTTTCAAAGAGGTTGTTCAACAAATGTTTTGGAAATGAAGGGATATGAATTGGCCTGATGCCAGGTAAGCATGTATGGTGAAATTTAGGGTTATAATAGATTCCCCCTAATGTGTGAGGTCAGAAGAGCATCTGATGGCCAAAATACATTACCAATATTTTACCAATCTGTACTGATATGCTGAATGAGTGAGCCCAAGAATCAGGAACCAGGAGGTGCCGTCTGCAAAATAACAAATTTCTCACTGAGGCGGGCATACCCATGCTCGGGATAAAATAGAACCATGGCTACCAATCAAATACACTGTAGATCCATGTCAAATAACTATGAAGAGTAGCCGTGAATAATACACAGTGGAGCTACATCTCGAAATCTGAAAGATATACATATAGAGTATCCATCTCCCAGAAGCTGATTCGGCCTGATGGTTGTACTTCAAAGCTTGAGAAACAACTTCAAAATCTTCTAGAACTCGGGTAGGAGTGTAATATTAGTGTATGACTGCACTACCCAGAGGTCTTCGACGGCTCGTCGGTTATGGACTTGATAATCTTGATGATCGGACTGAAGACTTCAGTGATTTCGAACAAGGACTTGATTGGACGTTCAGGATGGCCGGGTATGCAGACAAGAGACATATTGCAGAGGGGCTGACTCAGGCTTAGTGACAAACTTCCCTTGGATAATAGAACGACAAGTGATAAGACTCAAGTAGCATATATGTTAATCATAAGTCTACGAAGCAAGAGGCAATGCAAACTCTCCATATGTTTGGAAGAGTAACCAAACGGTGGAGGACACAACTCTATATAGCGAGAAAAATCTTCCTAAGGTCGTACTACATCCCATAGTCTGATGATCAAATGGACAAATGTGCTTTATCCAAGGGCGACTCATTATGCTGCCAATAAATAAAATACTTTTCCCATCCTCTTATTGGGGTATATTTGATTTTTTTTGTTCTTTTTGATAATTTTTGAAAAAGAATAAAGGAATATTACGTTACAATGGAGGAACGAGTACTGCAAACATACAAGCTCGAGGCACAAGGACAAGACTGATTTTCTGGTAAAATGATACTCGTGAAAAATCCTCTGGCGGCCAAAGGTGTTAAGACGTAGAAGCAAACTGTTACAAGGCTGGTGGGTAAGGTTTGCAAATGCGGTTGATAGAACACACAATGGTAACGTCCTTCGATGTAAGTTTAACGAGCCCAGAGAAGGTAAGCTCGGTGGTTTTTCATATTTAGAGAGTCTGAAAAAGCATAAAAGGAGACTCTGCTGGGGTACCTTTTTCGACAATAGTTTAGTCGGTTCGAAAAAGGGATAAACTAGCACCAATTAGACGTCAATTCAAAACCATTTTAATGAATGTGACAAGGACAAGATCACTCGGCTATTCTTTCACTTTTAAGGAGTCTGAAAAAAGATTAACTATGGATTCCATCAGGAATATTCTTCTGGACCAATTTAACGAGTGTGAAAGAATAAGGTCACTCAGCGATCTTTTCAATTTTAGGGAGTCTGAAAAGAGCTTAAATATGGACTCCGTGGGGGTTTCTTTTTCGTAAATTTAGTCCCTCAGGCCCGAAAAAGGAATAAAATTATACCTGAGAGTACTCTTCTAAAGAATGTGAATTCGATAGAGTATACCTTTGTTCGTACAGTTGACCGTCCGGACCGAAAAAGGGGTAAACTACCACCGGACAGACGTGACTTCAAATTTCAATTTAATGAGCGTGAAAGGTCACAAGATCGCTCGACAATCTTTTTATTTTTAGAGGGTCTGAAAAGGGATTAAAAGGAGACCCGTTTAAGGAACGTTCTTCTATACCAATTTAATGAGTGTGAAGAAACAAGGTCACTTGACAATCTTTTCATCTTTAAGGAGTCTGAAAAGGGCTTAAAGAAGACTCCATAATGGTTACTTTTCTCAGTTAATCCGGACAAGATCGAAAAGCATAAATGCAGTCTCGCCGGATGTTGCTTTCGGATCTCAAAGTGAGATTGAAAAACAACAAAGTTAGCTCATGATAGACTCTTTGTGGATCGATGCCTGGCATCTCCTCGCGGGAGCTGTATGCTCCGACGAAAACATTGTCTATGACGCCAGGGGTTCTGGAGATATTGATAGGTATCATTTCAGCAATGGTTTCCATATTACCCTTAGCATAGATCTTGTGTGCAGCTAAGGGATTAGTATGAAAAGACCTATCTCCAGTCATAGTCACGGTGAATTCTTCTGCTTTGATTCGGCTTAACTTTTGGAGGAAATATGATCTGTGATGAAGATCTTCCCAAGGTTTGTCCGAACTAGTCATTGCTTCAATTACTGCCTCGTCAGAGGGCAAGACTAAGTCTAACGAATCGATGTTGGCGAGAGAAACCTGAGCCCAAATAGGCTCTAGCAGTGGATCTAACTCTTGTGCAGGAGTTGGATCAGTGTTAACTGAAGCTTGCTGGACTAAATAGTACGCTACTTCAGCAGCGGACAAGGGCATGGACATATTCGAGTGCCCTGTCTCATCCATCATGGATGATGGGGAAGGAAGAATCCAAGGGTCCTCCAAGTAAGTCGTGCAGAACGACGAAACTTGAAAAATCTCAACCTTATGGTGATTAGATATAAATTTGACATCATTGTGAGGAGGTGGGTAATAGAAGGTACCCATCAAGGATGGGCACAAACCAACTCCTACGTTAATGACACCTGGTTGAGGATTATCAATCATGGGGACCGTGGATGCCCGCAAGGCTGGGTCAGGTCTAGAGAAGGACAATTGATCGATGGTCACTATCCAACCCTCGTGTGGAAACAACAAGACTCAAAAAACTGTAGCAACCACATCTTGCATAGCATAAGTGAAACTCCATCCTAACAAGAGATTATAGTCGAGGGGAGCATCGACTACCTCTACTTCGATACACACAGTTTTCCCTCCTAACTGCATAGGGAAAGAAGGAACGATGCCATGTGGTCAGAAAGAATGACTGTCGAAAGCAGTGAGGAGAGTAGGTGATGGAGACAAAGTGGGCTGGCCAATGGCCTTCCAACATGCTAACGGCATAACGCATGTCGAGGCACCCTCGTCGACCACCGTGCGGAAGATATTTCGTGTAAAACTTTTCGTGGGATGAGCCACTACTATCTGAAATGCTACGTGGTAAGGTAGACGAGGTTTTAAGTCGGTTGTATCTAACATGATGGTACCCAGGTTACAAGTCTCAGTAGAGCCCAAAGCGGTTAACAAGGCTTTCCTCTGAGTAGGGAAGCTTTGGAGGACCTCCAAAGCAAACATCACACAAGGGGTTTGTGATAAATCCTCCACCACAGAGTAATTCTGGGCAGCCCTTGCGTTTGGGTTGTGAGAAGCTTTCTTAAATGCACCCTTTGGAATGCATGTCATTGTTTCTCCCAACGTCTTCTCGATATGTAGAGGAAGAGATGGGAGCTCAGCTTCTTTACCCTTCTCAGAGGCACTTGGTTTACTATAGTCGTGCGCTCTAGTCATTATTAAAGCATCACCCCTAACCATATGTACGTTCACGGATGAGGGATTGTTTGGAGGAGGGCGGGTTTCTTGGCTTCCCCCTTCGACACTTGTAGAGGCTTGAGTTAAATTTTTCCCATGTTGAAAGGGATTAGTCAACACTGCCTATTGTTGTTGTGTGACAAAATTTTGGGCCTCTGCAAGTCGAGGACAAAGATGGGTTAGGTGGTCTTCCGCACACAAGTTGCACGGATACCTCGCCTTCCGTTTTTCCGTGGTGTCCTCGCCAGCATTATCAGTGGGTTTTTTATCCCCCTTACCCTTCTTTTGTTGTTTTTTCTTCCCTTCAGGCTGCTGGGTGGCCTTGGGGTTAGTCGATTGCATGGAGTGTACTTCTGACGTTTGGGTAGGAGGAGCATCCAAAGCAGTAGTCTGGCTGGCTACTGAGTTTTGTATAGATAACTGTTGCAATTGTTTTGTCAATTGCTCAGCGGGCTTGGTTTGTGATGAACCAACAATACCATCGGCATGTGGTCCATCTCTCTGTCTAGTTTTATCCAATATTGATCGTGGTGCATTCGACAGGATGTTGTATAATAAACCAGAGTGAGAATAGATGAGCTCAAACTGTTGAGCCCTCATGATGGCATCCTCTTCGGAAAAAACCCTAGAAGTTGCGACGTCTTTGGATAATTGTGGGACCAGAGACTTAAGGAACCACTCAAGCAAGAATGCTGGTGGGACTGGTACTTTAATTAGACTCTTCCGGTGTCTCCACTCTTGGATATGATCAGAGATATGGTCCTCTGTTGTCTGTTCGAAAGTAGTGAGCAGCTCTGTGCCAGCGTCGTATCTCACAGGTAACTGGAAATGGTTAAGGAAGGCCATCGCCAGTTTGCCAAAAGAAGAGTATATTGAGCGATCGAGCTTGATATACCATTTCACGGCACTCGCGATAAGAGTACGTTGAAACAATCACAATTGTACATAGTCATCTTTCAATCAGTTAGATGAACACCAAAGATGGAAGGTAGTCACATGATCACTTGGATCTTCGTTAGGCTTGGCCTCGAACTTCAGAATGTCTGAAGGCAACTTCGTTGGCATAGGAGGCCGATGTGGATCATGAAAAATAGGATCATTTAACAACCTTGTCAAATCTGGCAAGTATAACGTCGCCAGGAATGGTAGTTTGGGTTGCTGCTGATAACCTAGGAAAAAGGGTCCTGGAGTTTGACTGGCACCAGGTTGCCAGGAAAAGTTTGGCTGCTGGCCCAGATTCTGGTAGAAACCATGGCCCTGACCAGCATAAAGATTTTGCATCTGTGGAGACATCATTGATTGATTTCCCATAAAGGACATAGGATGTTGGGCATGCATCGTGTTTGAAGGACTTTGGGAAGGATTACCCCATGCCGGTCCTAATGGGAGAGGCATAGTAGTCTGTCCAGGGTTCCATTGACTATGGAAAGAATTACCCCAGAACGACATTCCAGAGGAAGGAACGGATCCTTGTTCTGAGTTCCAAGGTCCTGCTATATGTGCCCCCGACATAGGAATAGTACCCTGTGCCGGAGTAGACTATCCAAAAATGGGAGTGCCCCCAGATGGGAAAGTAGTGGATGTGAAAGTGTTGTTACCAAATGTCCCATTCCAAAAAAATGGTGACGAACCTACCAACATACTGTGCGCAGGTGTTCCTTGACTCTCGGCTCCAAATAAACTAGTGTGTGCAGGCTGCTCGACGGAATGTTGATGCGGACCACCAAGCGAAGGGGACGAAGGAGGAATATGACCTCCGACATAAGGAAAAGCGTTAAAAGAGATAGGAGTGCCCCCAAGTTGACCTTGCAGAGGAGCGTTAGAGCTCCCTGCCCCAAGACCTAAAGTCTATAAAGTGGAGTAAGTGAGTGCAGGACTTGTAACCGAACTAGGCATACCATAGGAGAACGGAGGGCCTATCGCACTAGGTGTGAAAGGAGTTGTGGTCGCTGCCATAGACGGGTTCGGTCCACTGTGCGACGTAGTTGCGGCCGAGACCATGGTGGCTTAGACCGACGACAGTAAGTTAGGAGATGATTCTCCTGTGGTAGCAACTGTGGTGGGAATGGAAGAATTCCCAGAAGAAGTAACAGCGTTTGTTTCCATAGCTGTGTGAGGCACTTACAGGCATTCGTAAAATTGGATTGGTACAATAACCTGTGGCCAAGTATCAGTGGTTGGGGTTTCAACCGAGCCAAGATTGGTGGTTGAATCCTCCGGAATTTGTTCAGGCAGAATGGTTTGTAACCCGGTCGCTTCAAAAGACCCTTGTTGGTCTAGCTTCTGCCTCAATGGTGGCGGGGGTGGCTCCAATATAACCGACAGCAGGCCCAGAAGCCTTCGTGACCGGCGGAGCTTGGGATCCTCCACTGTGTGAGAAGATCAAAGACACGCTAAGGTATTCTACACATTCAAACAGTAACACACACTAACAAGAAGCCCCTAAGAGATAAGACAAGCAATCACTAAACTATTTTGAAGAACAGTTACAACAACCAACACTAGAGAAACTTACCGGTGCAAGTGCAAATCGAATACGGAAGCACCCTCCGGGTATACTTTGCAAAGCATGGCCCGATGTCTGTCCTAGGTACCATGTTATACCCCCACAGTCACCCGTGTATGTCCCTAAAAAGATTGGCAACTAGGTTTCCAGCACGCGAACAGTCACCAGGCGGGTACAGTCGAAAGTCGGGTAGACCACAATGAGTAGGGTATCAAGCCTGAAACCTGTCAAGGGTATCGAGAGCAAATGGTCCGGAAGACAACTGAGGACCTCGAACGGATTCGAGACCCACGAAGCCCCGTGGCAAATGCAAACGACGGAATCCCAAAACAAGCCCTCGATATGTGTTCTCCACTACGATTGGTCCGGCTTTGGAGGGGTTATCTCCACTACCTTTCCGCACACGACCTCGTGTTTATCCCCTGTGTTAGAGGGGGGTCCCGGATAACTTCCACGAAATTGGACTTCTACACTCCCTATCACAGACTCTAATGTTTGGTTTTGAATGGCCTTGGAGAGTTTCCTCTCCAACCTAATCCAAGGCCTTAGTCCTGAACTAGTTTGTGAACCCTACAAACAAAAAGTCTAATAGATTTTATGGGATTTCTTACGTCACAGGGTATGAAGGTGAAACTGATGATCTGTAAAGACGAAAGGAAAAACGAATGAAAAAATGCTGGAAACAAAAGACTTTTGCTAAATGCAAAAACTCAGCAACTTTTCACAAAGAAAGATTTATTTTTTCTTTTCAATTTTTCTAAGATTTTATGCAGCAATCATAAAGGAATTTCGCTCGAATACGAGCTACTTATACTCTAAATGCACTGAAAAAACTTACGAAATAAAAGACTTCTCCCTAGCTAATGATGCAGAAACACACTCTTCAAACAAAGAAGAAAATGAAAAGAGATTTATTTTTTATTTAAGTGCAAATAAAGAAACAAAGGGAAAATACCGACAAACACAAAACCAAGAAAAACAAATTCTGGCTTAAATCGCAGATCGCAAAGAATCAGAGAAAACACACACAATGCAATAAAGAAAATAAAGACTCTTACGCTTGTCTAAAAACCATAAAAAGAATATATATTTTTTTATATTTTATGTTCAACTATCAACTGAGAAAAAGCAGGCTAAGGCTAAGATGACCTAACCTACTCATTGTTCAACCCTAGACTCAAACACCTGAGAGGAACACTTCTCATCAAAGGAGGGGATGAATTCCCCACCCTGATCAAAAGTAGCCTGTCAAGCACGCTACTGTCACTAAAACAGCACGCGTGCGAACGCGTGCTGAGCTGAAATAGGACGCGTGTACACGTGGGTTGACCTTGTACAAGCCACATGTATGTATAACTTCTAAGACAAAGATAACAACAGGCAGTCCCGACCAGGAAGAGGCCTCTGGTATTGACAACCAGGGTCCCTTGAAGGCTTGGATTCTTTTTCTAA
>ML781264.1:667359-706433 GCA_009831015.1 Picea engelmannii
AACATTTTCATCAAACTTTTCTTTAGTCTCTCATGTCATGTATAAACAACCCTAACTTGAAGTAATCATAACTTTGAACCTGTCATGTATAAAGATCTAAAACTGATACACAATGTTATTTAGTGTGTTTTATGCAATTCCTCTAGGTTTCACTACTTGTAACCTCTCAAAAAATGAGTTATAGCAAAAATGGCATACCTTGTTGAATTATGGCTTATTCTAGAGAGCGAACTTGTAGAGCGTGCCCCACACAAAATGTTTATTGTATTGATTTGAAATTGTTACAAAGAATACTATAGACTATACCCTAACCAGTACATTTTGTTTTACTTAATTTGGATCTGTTATGAATAAGTTATGATGTTTTTACCTGAAATACTTCTTTTTGACTAGTTTCAGGACTAGCCATAAACCCTATTTTCCATGGAGTGTAACTCCCAAAATACAACGACCCACAAGATGATTTTTTTACCATAGATACTTGGGTATGTTTTCTCAATGAAATAGAAATTTCATAGTCTGAATCATTATAGAAAAAACGTTATAGTGAAAATGGTGAGATGACCTGTAAATAACATACCTTAGAACGCAGCATCAAAAGAATTTATCCTTCCTTGCATTTAGGCCTCCTTTTCTTCACCTTACCTAAGAAATTTGGCTTAGATATCCTTAGTTACCTCAGACACCTATAGATATTCAATATGCTCAAGTGTGATTAAAATGAGAGAGCCTTGTCTCTTATTTATACTCTCCAAGTAGCTTCCTTAAAAACATCTTCTAGGTCACTTGGCCCGCTATCCTTATTTTAGGGTTAACCCACTTCTAATTTCTCCATTAAATTTACTATTGAAGTAATTTATTTTGTATTCACTTTAAATTATAATACACTCATCACTTCACTTTATTATTTACCTTTTAAAATTTCTTAAACCACTTTGACTGCTTTGACCTTTTGGGGCTTCTAGATGACATATGAGGGTCCTCCAACTTTGTAAGGCCATAAATCTCAAACCGTGAGGAATTATGTGACATTCCACATACCACCAGAAATTGAATGACATGTACTATCCATATAGAATAGTATTAACTTAAAATATATCAAAAATCATATCGTTATCCATCAAACAAACTTGGGTCCATTACCCAAACCTAGGTTTTCCAACTTCACATGGTCATAACTCTCTAACCGTGAGGAGTTATGTGACGTTCTACATACCACTGGAAATGGAATGACAAGAACTATCCATCTAGGATAGTTTCCCTGACAAATTCACTTTCCTTCATCTCATTATTCCACAATTAATCATGGGTTCTCTTACTTCGCAAAGCGTCTTCCCGTGAGGGCTTTCACCATAAGGGGACCAGTTTGGAGTTCATCCATATTTAAAAAAAAATAATGACTCATATTTACATCAAACAATATTGGGTCCATTATCCAAAACTTTGTGCTACGGGGCTTTCTTTAAGAGTTGACATCAATGACAACCAACCTTAATCAACAACTCTTGCTTCTTCCCATATGGTCAAATACTCTGTCGCAGTGATGATGTATCGATCTCTTGTGTGCTTTCTTGGTGGGTTTATAGGTCCCACAAAATCAATTGCCCATTTAGCAAATATCTATAAGGTCAGTTGAGGTGCTAAAGGAATCTCATCTCTTTTTGAAGGTTTCCCAACTCTTTTGCATACATCACAGGCTCTGTAGTATTCCTTAGCATCTCTGTGTAAAGTGGGCCACCAAAGGCCAGTTCTAAGAACCTTCTGCATTGTTTATTTTCCTGCATAATTACCTCATGTGATGCCTTCATGTGCCTCTGCCAAAATCAATGGTCTTTCTGCCTCAATAACACATCTCCTCAAGATATCATCAGGTCCCATCTTATATAGTTGTCCAACTATAAGTGAAAAAACTATAGCACGAACTAACAAATGTTTCTTCTGAAAGATTGTATATTCACGAGGTGTCATTCTTGTTCATATGAACTAGACTATCTTGATGAAGTGGTCATCAACCTTTCTGATGGCCAACAATTGTGCATCTGGTAGTGTATCCTCTGGACTAGTAGGTTCCTCTCCATGTTCTAACCTAGACAGATGGTCAGGTCCCTTGTTCATTCTCTCAGGTTTGACCACAATCTCAATATCATATTCCTGGAATAACAGTAGCCACCTGCATATTCTTCCCCCCAACACTGGCTTGTCAAATAGGTATTTCAATGCAGAGTGATCAATGAACATCTTAAAATGTCCTCCCAACAAGTAGTGTCGAAACTTCTGCAGTGCGTACACCATGGCTAAACCTTCTCTCTCAGTGGTAGTGTAATTTATCTCAGTTGTGAAGAGCTTCCTTCTAGAAAAGGATAATGGATGGTCAATATATCCTGCTCCTGGTTGTGCTAATACTGCTCCTAATGAAATAGATGAAGCATCAACATGGACGTGGAATTCCTTACTCCAATCTAGGAAAACCAGAATAGGCGCAATGACCATTTTTTGTTTCAGTGTGTCGAAGCTTTGTTGACATTACTCTGACCATTGAAACTGACAATCTTTCTTTAAAATATTTTCCATGGGTGTTTTTATATGTACATAACCCTTGATGAACTTTTTGTAGTAACCATTATGTCCTAGCATAGTGCACAAATGTCTAACCTAAGTGGGAGGAGGTAGATCAACAAAGATGGTAATCTTGGAAGGATCTACCAACAACGCCTTCTTACACACAATATGGCCTAACAACACTCCAAAGGGTGAAAAGAAGATACACTTCTTTAGGTTTAGGGAAATCTGACATTTCCTGCACTTATCCAACATTAGTCTTAAACATTCAATATGACTTTGCAATAAGATAAAAATAGTCCAATCATCAAAATATGCTTCCAAAAATTTATGTAAAAATTCCTTGAATGCTTTGACCACCACCCTAGTAAATATGGTTGGTGCATTCTTCAATCCGAAAGGAATCAATGTGTGCTGGAAAGAACCCCATTCTGTTGCAAATGTGGTCTTATGGAGATCTTCCTTAGCAATTCTGATTCGACGATATCCTGAAAATCCATTTGTGAAGGAGTAAACTTCATGTCCTCCCACATTATCTAACACTTCATCAGTAAATGGTGTAGGGAATGGATCATGTAAACATGCATCATACAACTTTCTTAAATATACACAGATTATGATCTCTCCTGTCTTCTTATCTTGGACCACTATAGGGCTAATCCATTCTAATTCTTCAACAAGTTCTATGATTCCTTCTTCCAACATTCTATCTAATTCAATCTTGACTTTTTACTTATATTTTGGATTCAGTCTGTAGGGTCTCTGCTTGACTGGACTTGCATCTGGTTTCAAGGGGATCTTCATTTCTCCCATGGGCCCTTTAATTCCCTTCATGTCTCTGAACTTGGTTGGAAAAAATTTATGATATTCATGCAGTAATTTTGAGATCTTATCAATAGCGAGATCATCCCAATAATCTCCAACGTTTGCGAGATTAGGTTCTTTCTCTGTTCCAATGTTCACTTTCTTGATTTTAATTGGATGTCCAATGAAAGGTAGTTCGAATCATGGTCCTTTTATGTCTCTTTTTCCTTCACTTTCTGCGATGTTCACATTCTTGGGATCATCGTCTTCATCAACGTTGATATTGTAACAACCCTGCAATTTTTGAAGAGGTGTAGTCCATTCATCCTCTTCTTGCTCCAAAGGGAGGTTAGGTGCCTCCTTAAAGACTTTTTGTCTTACAACTTGTAAAGTCTGATCTACTGTGGGGTACTGACTTTCAAATACGAATGTAGCTACAAAATTCCGAGTCATACCATGCCAATCTACAATGGTGAGGCACAATTCTTATTGAAGATACCAATTGATAGGCATTGTGTCCAAAGTGTTAATGAATTTATGCACCCACTGCTCTTGAGGAATGTTGCTCTAGGCATCCTCACAACTTCACACATGGTCCTTCAGATATCTCTAACCTGTGTATCAAACTTCGTACCCTTTGATTTGGTTTGAAAAGAGCAATGTCATCAAAGTGCGAGATTACATCCACTCCGCAATGTTCTTCTTGTGTGTTCCCCACCATCTCGTTGGCATTGCTTTCAAGGCTTCATCCAGTGCAAACAATTGCTATTGTACTGGTACAATTTCTTCAAATTCCAATAAGAATGTTTCTAAATGATTTAAACCATCAAATCTAGGAAGATTACTTACTTCTGTGCCAATCCAGCGAACTTCCCTGGTCAATCTGGAACACCTCCGCGCAGAAACTTCATACATTTTGTTCTGCCATTTCTCTAGCGCTTCTTCCGAATCTGATGAGCATGCGCTGTCACTTCGCCAGCTTAAGTTCCCATATGTTGTACGATTAATGTAATCCTACTTCCTTACTGTCAATTTATATATATTCTCTAGTTCATAAGCACAACCTTCTTCTCTGATGGGTTCTGTGTATCTTTGACCTTCATTAGGATCAATAGGTGCAATGACCCTAAGGTCAACACCTTCAAATGTCATTCTTCTTTTCTTTAAGTCAACAACAGTGGAATTGTTGAAATCCCAATCAATTCCTAACAACGCATGATAAGGACAACTATCATCAACTATCCCAATCACTTTGAAGTCTGCAAATGTCCTCACCCCGTCGATGTCAACATGGACATGGTCTAGTCTTCCAAAGGGGCCTACTGCCTGTTGATTATCCATCTTGATACTGATAGGGGAGTAAATCAACTTAGGTTTTCCCATCAGTGCCCAGGTCTTCTTTGTCATAAAATTGACTTCTGAACCTTAGTTGAGGACCACATAATCTATGTCATAGTCTCCAATTTGAGCATTCAGGTCTAGTTCCTTATTTATCCTTCTCTTTCTGGATACTTGATGTACTGCTCTATTCAACAGAGGATATACCCTCCCTATCTCATATTGTCTGATCAAGTATTGTAATTCTTGCAAATATTTTTCATCCTTAATCTAATTAATGCAATTACATAACAATTCTATAATCTTTCTTACCTCTTTTCCTTCTCTGGGTGAGGCAGACTAATCGAATGCCAAAGGCATTCCACATTCTCTCACTTCTAGTTGTGTCTTTGATGAAGAAGCCTGATCTCTTCCAAATTCTCTTCTTGCTTATTTAAATGTCTAATTTTCTTTCCTTGGATCAAACACTTGTGTCTTCTCTACATCTCTTCTGACTCTCGATTCTTCTGTAGTCTCCCTGGAGTCACCCTGTCTTCTCCTATAAAAATTCCTCCTCTAGTGATAACAACGACTCTGGGATCCTCTCTGCGAGGTTCTGCTGAGATCAATTGTACTTGTTGGTTTCCTCCTTGTCTTTCCTGAAGTTTTTCTAATAGAACGAGGAAATCTTCAATGACATGTTCAAATGAGTTGCAATAGCTACAAGTGGTACAAGGGTTTTGGAAGTCCCTTTCCAAGTGGCCTGGATATGTACAATTATAAAAAATGATATGGCCTCTACCTCGACCCCTTCCTCCTCCTCGTCCTCTTCCCCTGAATCCACCGCGAGGGTTGAAGTTTCCTCTTCTTGGAGAATTAAACTGCGTAGCATTTCCCTCCTGCTGCATCTCTCTTTGAATTCTATATGTATCTCTTGACCTTTCATGCAAGAGGTCATAAGCCCTACAATCCTTCTCATCATGCCCCACAGACTTACAGAATGTGCAGTAAAGATTGGTAGGTGTCTGGACATATTTTTGCATGTAATATCATTCCCTGGGGTGATGTCTATTTCTACATACCTCGCACCAAGGTAGAGTAACCTGATTCAAAGGGCTCAGAGCTCCAAAGTCCAAGTACTCATTAAACATGGAACAATGCTCCTTTTCATGGCCCTCTGACTTGCATCTGATACACCAGATGTCTTCTCTTTTATCTTTTCCCTTGTCTTTCTTCATATCTTCGACCTGCAAAAATAAGCTAGTTAGCTAACTCAAAATTTGACTCATACCTGAGATGGATTCTCCCATAGGGGTTCATTCTAGCTTCATGGCGATCTTCAATGCCTCGGCCTGTGAATCAACCTTCTGTTGCATCAGAGGAACTCTGATGTGTGGTAGGAGTGCATCAATGAACCATTCCTTGTTTTGCTCATATGGGATCTAAAAACTCAAACGACCTATCAAGGTCTTACACCTTTGATCAAACTCCCAAACATGTTCAACTACTCTTTGCTTGATTTATTTCAGTTCTGTAATGCACTGCAACTCTGAATTGGGTTTCTTGAATTATGTACTCAATGCAGTCTTGATATTGTTTAGCGTTTTAGGTTGTGCAACTCCTTTAACAAACTTCATGTACCAACTCAGTGCACGGTATCTCAAGGTAGTACTAAAATGAGCTCTCTTAACTGCTTTGTCACTGACTTGCTTAATACTCCATACAAATTCGCATAAGAACCAGTGTTGATCAGGATCTTTAGATCCATCTCCTCTAAAGATAGGTAGTCTCATTTCATCTGCCATAGATCTTCCTAGGTTTCTTGACTGAGTATGTGTTAAACTGTTGGTAATAGTGAGTTGAGTTCTCTGATAGCTCTGGCTACTATGGTTACTTACGCTGCTAAAACAAGAGGAGGATTAATAGTACTTACTTTCACAGTCGGCACAGTTCCTGAAGTTTATGATTATTCCCGGTGAGGTTCTCTAGTTGTTTCTTCCTCTGCCCTAGCGAACTCTGAATGTTCCTCGTTCAATAACCCTTCTTCTTCTCCACTATAGAACCCTTCATCCTGTCCTAGTGGTTCATGGCTCTGCTCAAATAGGTTCACCAGAGGAACTTCTCTGAAGGTTCTCCCACTGCGCGTATGTCCAACCTCTGTGTCGTTGTCGCTGTCTGGTTTCTTGAACATTAGCTTTTCAATATGACCAATTACTGTATCTTCAAGATTCTCTTCTCATGCAATATCATCTTGATCTTCAACTTCAAAAAGTGTAAAAATTTTCCTCTAGGCCCCTTAAAGAAATATCTCTCCACTTGGCTATATGAATCTACTCTGTCGATAGCAAACTCACTAATGTACCCTCCAATGGTGATATCAAACCAGTGATCTACTGCTCTTGACACAACGTTATCAACTCTCTTGACCTTCTTGAACAACGTCGATGTCCAAACCATAGGTGGTCTAGATATGATTTTGAACTGGGTATCTTCTAATCTGGCTGACCACTCGTATAGCTCCTTATGAATTCCTCCAAATAAAATCTCGTGTATATCAGTAAAGATATACCTTCCCAACCAATCTTTTGTACTAAGGCTAGGGTTTTTATTCTGAGCTTCAACGAAGTCTTTCTCTTGTTCTTCTATCCACTTCTGAATCTCTGTCTTCGATGGAAACCACCTTGACATTCCCTCAAGAAGATCCTGGTCCCGACAACAGAACCATTTGTTGACACAGGGGCAGACCCAAGGTTCAACTCTAATAGCGCACCAAAAAGCCCTAACTACTGGCCCTTTCGGCAACACCTGTGGAGAAGATGCAGTCTCACCCGAAGTAGAAATAGGGAGTTGCAGGACACAGGTGTCTACAACCAGAGGAAATGCAAAGTGGAACCAAGGCAACAACACACAAAGATCTATCTATTCTTTATCTCACTTAAACCTACTTCACAAGTTATATCTAAGATCTATCACAACAATGTATCAACAATATAACAGAGAAAAAATAACACAACATCGATCACACATAACAACAAGATATATGTGGTTCACCCTCTCCCTAGGGCTATGTCCACAAAACTGTGTTTCTTGATATATTAGATGAAAACATACAGTTCTATCTACGCACTTAGCTTGCAGATCTCACTCTCTTTCTCTTCTTCTCTCCCCTCCTTGCGCACCCAGCTACAAGGTCGATATTCGCACCCAGCTGAAGATCTTACAATACAAAAGTATTCTCATGACACAATGCTTCTCTCACACGATCAACAATAATCACTCTCTTAACCCACAATGACGAACCAATTATTGACCAACCCTCTCGATTCTCTTAGACATTTATTTATACATTTCATGACAAACGTCTAGGTGTCAAAACCCAGGATCCAAAAACCCAGGTGTCTAAAACCGTAGGTCCACTTGACCCACGTTTTCAGGGATTCACCAGCCTGTCTTTCCTTCGATGTGCTCCAATCATCCGTCGGTGACTTTTTCTACTTGTTGAGTCATCCGCGATCCCTCTTCCTTGTTGATCTGTCTTCCTTGATCTTCTCATCCAACGACTCACTTTCCCTTACTTCGCTCCTTCTTTGACCACTTTGATTTAATCTCAGTCAATGTGCCTTCCACACAGTTCGTACTTCATCTTTTCTCTTCCTTTTTCTTCGATGTCTTCCTTAATCCATAACCAAGGCCCAACATGGAGATGGAAATAAACACTTTTGCATATAATTTACTTGACGATAATCCATTTCATGATGATGAGATTAATTAGAATTCAAGTTCCGACATTTATGAAAGGTTTCCCATTGACGATCTTATTGTGTTTCTCAAGACCTTGACTTTGAGGAAGTCTTTCCCAATCCCTTGTTTATACCAAATATGCTTACTCATGAAAATTGCTCAATTTATTTTGACAATGAAGAATTTCAATTCTTTCCCACATTATCCAACACTTATTCTAAATCTCAAGATCATTATTTATGAGGTAGAAGCCCTGGGGTTGTTGAGGTGACGATGAGTCCATTATGTGATGATTTCTCCAGGGATAAATTACATGGTCATATGAAATCATCATTTAAGCTCCTAAACGAAGAAATGGACCTAGATGTCCTTAATTTCCATGCCCCTTTTCACAATAAAGTGTTGAGTCCCAATAATTTATATGGAAGCTTGGTTCCAAAATTTAATGTGCATGAGAATTCAATTTCTTTTGATATGAGATGTCATGATAGCCTAAATAATTTGCATATTTTTATAGGTGCATGATCGATTCTTTTGGATCCTAATTGGCATTTCCCATGCATTGCATGCCTTTGGTGATTCACATGTTGGTTGGCATTCTTTGAATGATTGTTTTCATGTTGTAAACGTTTTATTTGCGGTTTAAGATGCATTCTTATGTGAAAAATTCCATCCACCTTGAAATTTGCAAGCTTTCCTTACCCCCTTTAACATAAATTAAAAGAAAAAACCCATATGATTGAAAATAAATTATCTTTCATTTTATTTTTTCTTTCTTCACTTTTTTTCCAATTTTTCCTTTGGTTTGATCTTTTCACTTTACTTAAGGTCCTTTTGCTTTCAATATCACTTGGTTTTGGTTTCTTGTTTGCTTTTTCTTATGTTCAAATTCCATTGCATTTTTTACTTTTTCATTACTTGCATCTGGTTTTTCTTTCTTTAAATCATGATTTAATAAGATTTATACCTTGGAATTAAGGTGAATCAATGATGATAAGCTTGGAATATTCTATATCATAAATAATTGTTCATTATGTTACAATTTGGAGGAAGCAATTGCCTAATTATTCTGCTATGGGTCTCTTTCTACCAATTTTTTTAATCACATACGAAGGGATCCCTCTTTATGTAGTAGGGATATGAAGTGTATCCATATTTCTCTTTCTTTCCCTTTCTCTGTGCCCCCCACAAGAGTGGTCTCAGCATGTGGTCACATGGATGGATAATTTTATTTCATGTTCTTTTCTTCTTA
Organism: Picea engelmannii; assembly: GCA_009831015.1. Classification (NCBI taxonomy): domain Eukaryota; kingdom Viridiplantae; phylum Streptophyta; class Pinopsida; order Pinales; family Pinaceae; genus Picea; species Picea engelmannii. The sequence continues at coordinate 677,033 of ML781264.1, forward strand.
TCACAATTTATGACATGCTACATTCACATCCTATGAGCTTCATATATTATTAAGTTCTTATTCCATTTGTTCTATACAAATTGATCTGCAAAACTAGAGCCAATATTTATCTTGTATGTTGTTGTAAGAAATGCACCTTTGTTTGTTGGCATATTTTGACCACACTCTCAGGTAAACAGTTACTAGTTGGAAAATAGTTGCTAGGCTCCCTCCTCATTCTAAAATTCTCATAACATATTCAATTCCCTTCACCAATTTGCATCCTTGAGTTATTTTTTTCATCAACCTAAGCCTAGATATATTACTGACTTGATGTGACCTATGTTTTCACCACTTAGGGGTCTTTCAATTTTATGAAACACTGGATAATTATCGATAGTGGATGGTTGTTGCTTAGTTTTTGTGATGGTATAGGTGATAGTTTTCACATTGAATTATAATTTTTCATATGTAATATGTTTAGTTGGTCACTTAGAAAAGTTAATGCAATCACACAGAATGTCATCTTTGCATTCTTGGGTCCTTCCCTTCAACCTCGTATCACTTTCATTGAAATGCATGGTCCCATCCACTCCTTTCACAATTTTCCATGGTATTCAATCTCCCCATAACACTTTTCATAAAGTCCATTATGCATTTTTTTGAAGAAGTACATGTCTCATGGCTCTCCCAAAATCATTTTTTTCATTGTAAATCTTTGATACAATCATCATCTACTCTTATACTATTATATATTTATCATTATTAATTCGTCCATTTTATAGCGTGAATTCCCATTTGCAAGATTCATTTGGCCATTGTGACATTATTTTTCTTATTACTATAAGAAAAATATAAAGGCCCTTTGCATATCCTATATCATATGTCTCCATGCAACGAGGTCCCATATATAAATTACAAACCACCAAGTCTAGGAACAAGCATATTGTTGAGCTACATCTATTTCAAACTTAAATAGACAAACCATATGTCAAACCAAACCGACTTCAACCCAACCTACCATTAAGCATTTCCATATCTTCTATATGCATTACCACCAAAAGCAGAGGCTGACTTCGAGCAGCAGATAGTTAGGTAAATCACTCACAACTTTGACCACTTTCCCAGCACTATGAACACCTTCCCAAAGCGTTGCTTTGCTTCAGAGTGTTGCTTCGCTAGTGTAGTGCAGATGATGGCGTTGTTAATATCATAGGAGCTCAATGTTGCCTTTTAGATAAATCAACGAGTAGGAGTTTTTTATTGGGGCTGCTCTCTCTCAATGGAGGGGAATGAAGGGATTCAGAGTAGCATGGGAAATACTTTTTTGGTCAATTCACAACCATAGCACAAATCAAAGTCCAAACTAAGTTTCAGGGATTGTGTACCAAAATTTCTAGTGGTTTTTAGCCATATACTAGTTTGAGTGACCAAAAATGTTAAATGCATGCCAACCACTAACTATATCATCAAAGAAAAGATTCGCAGTGCGCTAATCCTAAGTCAATTCAAATACCAACCCAAGAAAACACTATAAATTGCACTACATGTCGATAAACTACCAAACTCGCTCTTGGTGTAAATGGAGAGTTAACATTACCTTCATACATGTGGGATAAATTCCTATTGCATGGTCCGTAATTAGCATCTTTCAAAGACTCTTTTTTAGCCAATGCATATTAAAAGAAAAACAACTACATGTTTCCAAGGCCCGAACAACACTTTAGATTCGAGAGTTCTTTTAGTTCTTCCTTTCTTTGTTACTTCAAGTAGTCTTTGTCGGTTCCATACATAAATGAGAATAAAAAGCTTGAAAAGTTTAGTCCTTTCCTTCGTAGGGGAAAGAAAAGGTTTATGTAGTTTAGAGCTATTGTATGGAATTCCATTGAATAATAAATTGGTTTATAGTATATAATGGTGTATTTATTCTAGTTACGTGTTCTCTTCAACTTTATTTGTTTCTACCTTTTGTCTTTTATGATTTTCTTCTTATATCGAAACAATGTTTGTGTTTCAAAATTTAAAAATAGGCATTTTGTTTTATTTTTGTTTAATCTTTTCTTTTTTAGCAACCATTTTGTTTTGTTTATCCCTACTCTCTTCCAAATTTGTTTTTCTCTTATTCTAGATCCATCCATTATTTTAGTTTAGTTTCATTTGCATCTTTGGCACCTAAAATAAAAATAAAAAATAAAAAAACATATGAAACAAGGAAAAAAAATAAAGAAAAGACATAGTTTTATTTATATTTAAAGCATTTCAATGCACACTTTATATGCATGTACACATAGAATGTTTGGATGTAAAGAGACTAAAAGTTGAGCATTCTTCTTCACAAACTCTCATGCACATAAAACAAACTTGCAATAGGAAGGAAAGGAAGCTATGCCTTCATATTGTCATCCTAGATCCTTCATGCAAACAACTTAAACAGTTAAGAAGCCTTCATTGTATAGGTTTTTATCATAATTTAGAGAATTAATATTTTATTATTTAGGTTTTTGAGGGAAGATTAGGTATGTGCTATTCCAATTAATGTATTCTAGTGCTTTAGTAGACAAATGTGCTCATCATTACACAAATGAACTTGAATTTTAATCTTGAATTCTTGGGTAATCTCATTTCAAATCTTATGTCATGACCTTTATTCAAAATGAAGGTATTTCAAAGGATTTTATACATTTTTTTATAAGAAGTAGTGCAAATTTTATAATATAAGCAAGAAGTTCAGATTTGTTATTACACTTTTTTATGGATGTGTGATCAAGTCTTTCTTTAAGTTTTGTTGCATGCATCACGCCATCACATAAAGGCCCTCACTAATATTTACAAATGCAATGCTAATGATTCCTAATGCACATTTTCATACTCATTCACATACAATAGCACCCAATAAAATTTAGTTGATGCATGAGTAGTAATTCATAGTTAGGTGTACAAGATATCAAATTCTTCCTTGCATGCTTATATCACCAACATTTGAGGTGACAGGATCGAGTTGCATGAATATTCATGTGGTCTTCACCCCTTCCAGGCTTAAGCCTAGGGTGGTCATTCCTGCCACTTCTCAACCTATCCTCACATGAGGTTGAGATGTCAATCTTGTTAAGTCTATTTTCAAGATCAACACAATCTAGTGACCATACAAGGGAAGGAACATTCATGGTTCATTCCTACTTTCAATTTAATTATTTCAAATTTACTTTTAGTTTTTACTTCTAACCATGCTAATTTTGTGCATTATCATGGCTTCTAGGAATCCAATTAACTACATTGCAAACCACTACATATCAATGGCTTATTTTTCCAACCCAAATAAGGTCATCCATCAATATGGGATCTTTAGCTCGAAGGTTGACAAGACTAAATACCCTTATCTTAATCCTTCACCTATGAAGCCTACTCATCCCATTAATATTTTTCCTATGAATTTTAAGCATCATTTTCCTATGTTTAAGGGATATGTGAGCATTATGGTAGATGAACACCTTTGTTCCTTTTCCAATGCTTGCATCATCTTCGACATCAATCATAATGATAATTTAATGCTCTTGTTTAGGAACTCTCTTTAAGGTAATTCTTCCTCCATGTTTTCCAATTTAAAAAAATATATATGTATCTACATGGCCCAAGATTTCTTATTGCTATACATCCATATTCAACTCCATAGATGACCTTGATTTGTAACTCAAAAAGTTTAATCATGTATTCATAAGGTAAGGAAATAACATAAGATATTTTAACCTTAGGTTTATGAATTTGTACAACTACATTCATGAATACATTTTTCCAACTAATTTGGCTTCCCTCTTGTATTGATAGGATGTTCTCCCTCCTCCTTATCAATGGAAGTTGGAAGAGAAGATGTTCAAAGTCTAGAGGTAGTCTTGTGTGTCTGTCTAGATTTTGAAGAGAAAACCTTAGGATTGGTTTCTTCCCAGGGATTTTTCATTCTCATGTGGGTTTGTCATCCATAATGAACATTGTTCAAAACATGCAAGCCCACCTGTTCTTAATTGAGCTTGTCTCAACAATTCTTTGGAGGTCTATTACTTGAAACCTTATTGCAATGTTTTTTACACATGTGACCAAGAGTTTGGGTGCAAGGATGACCATAATCATATCATGATTCTTAATAACCACCTTTCTCCTTATATCCCAATCATTTCTTACCTTGGAATTAATCAACCAATACATTTCCAAGATCATCATTTTCCTCACGATTCTTACCCAGGTGCAGGAACTAACATCCTCCAAGATAGCCATGTGGAGATGGAAACTAACACTTTACCCTTTATTTTCCTTGATGATGATCCATTGCATGATGATTCCATTACTTAGAAGTCAATTATTGACCTTTATGAAAGTTTTCCCACTGAAAATGTTTATGATGTTTCTTATGACCTTGAAGTTGAGGAAGCCTTTCCCAATCCTTAAGAAAAAATATGCATACTCTTGAAATTTGCTCAATTTCTTTTGATGATGAATAATTCAAATGTTTTCCCACATTCTCCAACACTTCATCCAAATATCAAATTCATGAAGAGGTAGTGACCCTAGGGTTGATGAGGTGATGATGAGTCCATCTTGCATTGAGTGCCCCAGTAATGATTGATGTGGTCATATGAAATATTCTCTTGAGATCCTAAACAAAGAAATGTACCATGATGCCCTTAATTATGATGTCCCTTTTTATGATCAAGTGTTGACTCCTGAGAATTGATTTGGAATCTAGATGACCTAAATACTTTGTAGAATTTACAAGTTCAATATCCATACTTTTGGATCCTAATTATCCTTTCCCATGCACCACATTCCTTTGGTGGTTGGAATGTTGGTTGGCATGTTTTGAATGATTCTCCCCATGTCATAAATGTTGAATGTAGGGATAAATATGCATTCTTACATGCAAAATTTCATCCACTTTGAAATTTGCAATCGTTCCTTCCCCTTGTACATAAATTCAAAGAAAAAAATCATATGAATAAAAATAAATTTTCTTTCATTTTTTATTTTCTTGCTTTACTTTTGTATAAATTTTTCCTTCAGTTTTGATCTTTTCACTTTACTTAAGGTGATTTTTCTTTAGATATCTTTTGCTTTTAGTTTCTTGTTTTATTTTTCTTACCTTCAAATTCCATTTATTGGTTTCCTTTTTCACTACTTGCATTTCATTTTTCTTTATTTCATCATGATTTTATGAGCTTTCTACCATAGACTTAAGGAGAATCAATGATCATAAGATTGGAAGATTGCCTCTCATAAAAAGTTGTTGATTTTCCTAGTTATCTTGGGCTAATGTTACAAGTTGTAGGAAGAAATTTCCTAATTATTTGTTAGGTACCAGATTTATTATAATAGTAGGAAAAAAGAAATACTATAGAGAATAACAACAGAACAAAAAAATAAAAGGACCCACGACACCAAAATAATACCTTTATTGATAGGAAAAAATTCTCACTTTCCTCTTCGAGGGGGAAACCTACAGTAGAGCAATGCTCTATTACAATAATTCTCAAGACAAAAAATTACATGCCCTAGAATCCTATTTATACTAAATATCTCTATCACAAGAACAATCTAGAGGAAGATCTTCTAGAATTGGAAGCTTCTATTAGGTCTTACATTTGAATCATTCTTCCTTATTGATAGGCCTTATTAATATTGGCATTTATTACATGGAAAATATATTATTCTACTTATGTGAGGGGTTAGGGAGGTTAGGTACATAACATGCCCTCCCCCTTATAAACGACCTTGTCCTCAAGGCTTGAGATGAGGAAATTGTTGTAGAATGGTAGTTGGCTCCCAGGTGGCATATACTGGAGTTGTATCTTTCCATTGTACTAACACTTCCTTGATGGTGCGATGAAAGAGACTACGATCACATTAGTCCAAGATGACTTGTGGTTGCAACCAAATGGAGACTTATTCATCCACCTCATGGAGATTGGTTTGAGTTTGACACTTAGTTCTAATCACCTTCTTGAAGCATGAGACATGAAAAACATGATGGAGCTTTGAATGACTAGGAAAAGATAACTAGTAGACAACCAATCCCACACACTTGAGAATGGTATAAGGACCATAAATTTAGGCGTAAATTTATTACAATGTTCAACCTTGAGTGAATAATTCTTATAAGGTTGTAGTCAAAGAAATACCTTATCCCCTTCAACAAATTGACATTCGAAATGACCTTGATCTACTTGTTTCTTCATGTGATTCTGATCCATTACCAAATTGTCTTTGAGCGTACGAAGAATATCCTCTCGAACTATACGAGTTTGGTCAATCGTGTGAACCTTCGAGACACCTAGCATGTATGAGAGAACTGAAGGTGGATTTTAGATGTGTTATAACACCATTCACCTAGGGGTAACTAGTGATCCCACTGATTTTTCTTGTCAGATGCAAAAAAATGGAAATAGGTTTCCAAACACTTATTGACAACTTTGGTTTGGCCATCAGTCTGGGGGTGATAGGAAGTGATGAGATGAAATTGTGTTCCTTGAAGCTTGAATAATTCTTGCCAAAAATTGCTAGTAAAAGTGGGGTCTCTATTAGAGACAATAGAATGAGGCATGTTGTGAAGCTTGAAAATATGATCCATGAAAATTTAAGCCACTGTGGATGTGGTGAATGGGTGTTGAAGAGCACATAAATGATCATATTTGGAAATATGATCAACTACCGCCATGATGATTGACTTATTGCCTAATTTAGGTAAGCCCACAATGAAATCCATAGAAATGTCACTCCAAATAGTTGATGGAATCAGAAGCATTTGTAGTGTGCATATAGCTTTGACAATTTCTCCCTTGTTGTGCTGAAAAAAATCACATTCAGACACAAAGGTGCAGACGTCCAATTTCATACTATCCCAGAAGAAATAATGTTTAACCCTTTCATAGGTTTTGGTAAACCCTGAATGCCTCATTGTCGGTGAAGCATGAAGCTCAGAAAGCACCACAGATTTAAGTTGTATTTGGTTTCTTAAATAGAGATGACCTTTGTAGTGGATCTCTTCATTATGCCAAGAGTACGCTGGAGAAAATAGAGAATTTCCATGCATTTGTTGGATCAATTGAGAATTTTTGGGGTCTTGTAGCCATTCTTGGTGAACATCTTGGAGCCAATCCAGTACAATGAATGAGAGGGAACAAAGGTAACCTTATTCTTTGTACTTCTTGGAAAGATTATCAGTCAATACAATTTCATTTCCCTTCTCATAAAATATCTCATAATCATAGACAAATATCTTGTCACCCATTTTTGTTGATCCTAGGATGAAATTCGTTGTTCCAGAAAATACTTGAGGCTCTGATGGTTTGTTTTAATTTGGAAGCGTTGCCCTAATAAATAAGGTTGCTAGAGCTCCACAACATGCATAATGGCCAACATTTCCTTTCCATTTATTGATTGGTCGAAATGTCGCTCTGAAAGTTGTTTTCTAGTGAAGGCCAAAGGTATTTCATCTTCTATGAGGACCGCTACAATTCCTTTCCTGGAAGTATCACATTCCAAGACAAAAGTCTTTGTGAAGTTGGGAAGGGACATGATAATATTTTTACACATACGTTATTTCAATGCTTGGAAGGAGTGATAAATTGTTGGAGTTCAAGTGAAAGCATTCTTTTTAAGGAAAGAAGTAAGAGGCATTACAATTTTTCCATAATTCTTAACAAACTTGAGATAATAGCTCGCTCAACCCATAAAAACCACACAATATCTTGAGATTTTTTGGGTGAGGCGAATCCTCTATAGCTTCAATTTTCTTAGGATCCACCCGTACACCATCCTTGATGACAATATGACCTAATACATCACTTTCGGATATTCAAAGACACATTTAAATTTGTTGAGAAAAATTTGGTGCTAAGAGAGTAGACTGAGAACTTGATCCACATGGGTAAGGTGTTATGTCCAAGTTTTAATATAGATGAGAATATAATCAAACAAAACTAGGACAAAATGATAGAGAAAAGGATGGAAAACATGATTCATGAGACTTTGGAAAGTGCAGGGAGAATTACACAGGCTAAAGTACATGACCAAGAACTCATAGTGACCCTCATGAGTTTGAAATGAAGTCTTAGGGATGTCTACCTCTTGAATATGTATCCGATGGTAGCCAAAACAAATATTAAGTTTAGTAAAGTACTAGGCACCACTCAATTCATCCAAAAGATCATTAATAACAAGAATGGGAAATTTCTATCTGATGGTGAGTTTCTTGAGGACTCGAAAGTCTGGACACATGCACCAAGTACCTTCTTTCTTGAGTACCATGACCAAAGGAGAAGAATAGGGGTTGGTACTAGAGTGGATAACACCTGTGGCAAGCAATTCTTGAACAATTTTCTCAATTTCATTTTTTTTGGAAAAGGGATGATGATAATGGAAAACATTGGAAGGAAGAATGCCTAGGACGAGAGGAAAGGAATGATCATGAAAAGTGTTATAACCCTATGTTTCATAGGATCACTCGGTGATTATAATCTCTTCCTCTAGTTGTGTTTTATTGTAAATAATTTTTTATTGTGCAAATGATTTACAAAAATAAAAAGAAAAAGAAAGAAAAGAAAAGAAAGAATAAAAATCAAAAGAGGGTATAAAAAATAAAAAGAGAAAAAGATAAAACCCCATGAAATAAACTTGGTTTGATTCATACTATCTAACCATGATCAAACCCTTTTAAATTTATGCAGATAGGATAGTGAATAAATTTGGCTAAAACAGTCTAATCTTGGCCAAATTAGATAGGTTAGTGCATAAGTTTGGCCAAACAGACTAATCTTGGCCAGATTTCTTAGGTTAGCGTAATTATTGATCCAACAATTTAAGTTGGGTTAATGTGCTAGGTAATTAGATTAGGAACTAGCTTAGCATGTTTTATTTCAATAAAAGTTTGCAAAAGGTTGATTAAATGCCTTTATCTTGAGTTAAATTGATGTGTTTTTGACCCCTTGATGAAAACATTGAGAAAGGGGAAGCTAGCGCTACCCACAATATACGTTTATCCTAATTTCCATGGTGATTTTACAGTTTGGCACTTTTTGGCTAAAGGGCACACAAATCTCAATGGTCGATCAAGGCGCGCCCAAATTTATGGTTTGCAGTAGATATTAGACCCCCCCAACCTTTCTACCTTTAACGGTGGGGGGGGGGGGGTCTGAGTTGGTGGTTTTCCTGGCGTGGGCCCTGTATAATGTGTCAGCTCCATATTCTATCGGACCCCCCTCACTCATTTCCACTTACCACCTCCCCCCCCCATTGATAATCCGCCAAGCCACTCATGAATACTGCCCACCACACTCCGCCACCGTACCCCACTACCCTGTCAACACATCACACTCCAATACTCTTTCACACATCACACTCCTATCAACCTATTGGTCATTCAATATCCTCCATGTCACATTCATCCATCCATTGGACAATCAATTCCACTCCCCGTGACCGTTACCTGTCAAACTCACTACCCACTCCATAACAGACACATCCCTACACCATTTAACTCTGTTATTTCACCATTCACACACTATTAACTGATCCAGACATAGTCGACACAACTGATTCCTATTGGAAATCTAACCACCACCAGATACACCATCAACAAGAGCCATTAAACTTGGTAATCACAGTCAACACCTTTCTCCATTTTCAAATCTCTGTTTAATTATGGTGCCCAAATCTAAATCCACTTAAATAGAAGAAAATATGTTTCTTCCTCCTCCCGTTGGCCTTGATCGCGTCCCCCTAGACGACAAAGATTACCAAATTACAGAGCCGAAGTGTGAATTCAATTTCTTTGAACTACACTTTTGGATCAAAGATATATTCCTAGACCAGAGTGACGAGATTGAACTCTAGGAGTCCAATCTCCCACTGTACATGTTTCCCTAGACCTATCATTTCCCTTATTTCTCCCTAAAGTGTCAATCTCACTACCTTCCCGGCCAAAGGGTCATTATGTCTACGTATGGTGAAACTATGTTCACCATCACCCCTGAAACAATAAATGCAATGCTGCAGATACCCATAATTGATTCTACCACCCCCTTCTCCATTGAAATTCTGATTGAACTCTATTAGAATATTTCCTTTCCTCAAAGAGCCCAGATTTTTGAAATCTTCTTACCAGAAGATACACAGTTTCCTAAAATGAATCCCCCATATCCTTCTTCCATCTTCTTAGTCAAAGGCAACCAAATCATTTCCTCCCTATGTTGCCTGCTAGGATATTATTCTGATGAATGGGTAGATGAACCCATTTTGGGTTTTCTATCCATTTTCACCACAAAAGAAAAGGCTACAACTCAATTTGATTACAGTCAGTTTCTAGCTGAAATTATACATGAACAGATTTTCAAGTTCTCCATAGAGGGAATGTTCAGGTACTCCTCAGTGTTGGTGTACCTGTTCCTCTTCTTCCAGGAAAATAGATTCTCCTTCTCCCTCCAGAAGCTGGATCAAAATAAAAATCCTCAATCGGTAACCTCTTGGACATCACTGGTGAGGAAGAACTCATCTGAGTTCAGCTTCAAACAGTTGATCGACCAATTTTACTACCCATTTTTGTGCATGCTCAACAGCAAAATGGAACCAAGGATAAATGAGGAGGTCCAGAGGATTCTTCACCAATTAGACTTAGCCAAAACAAGGGACTGGTACCTTTACTAGAACCATACCGAAATTAGAGTTTATGGGTGTGAATTACCTCCATACAAGATGCCAAAGTACCTTCTTGTCAGAATATTTTCCTCAGAATACATCAGACATATGATCAACTCTGATGACATCCACTTTGTGTCATTCGAGAAGAAGCAACAACTTAGGATCAAGAGCCAAATTGGTTATTTCATATGCAAAAACAGAGCTGCAGGGGAAGAAGCCAACAATCTTTTAAAAGAAATGAATTTCGGCCTAAGATTCCCATGGCATTATGAACCCTGTGGCATTATAGTAGAAACCAAGCTTAAAGATAAGATCTCTCCTTATGCTCACATACCAAAGCCTGAGATTCAAAAGTTCATGAATCAGACAGAGTGGAAGGAAAATACTTTACTAGAGATAGAAGAGAAGCCTTCACATGCCAACATTTCACATACCAACACTCCTCAGGTGCAAACAGAAAAAAGATCTAGGAAAAATATCTCACCTTCAGTCACAGAGGTGTCAACTGAAGACTTCTAGGTTTACAGAAAGAGGAACAAGACTAGTAACACACCAGAAAGGCTTAGAGAAGAAGAAACACATTCCACTATAGTTATGGAGGGACCACATTCATTAGTTGTCTTAGGCAACCAACACATAGTATCCAATTCCTCATCAAAGAAGAAAGAAAATACTATATTGTCAGATGAGTCCTCACAAGAGCCCACAAGACTTAGTATCTTTGATAAGTATAAAATGATCAAACAAAGAAATGAACTTCTAACCACACATATGCCTAGTTCTGGAAGCAGACATCCACAACTCAACACATATTACTATCTTCATTCGACATAGAGAAGGGAAGGATGCACATGGAATTCTTACAGGCACAGGTCCCTCATCCGAAGACAACTTTAGATTACAAGAAAACATCATTTGAGTTTGATGTGAAAGATGTTCATCCAGTAGAGTAGATGAACATGCACAGGCAAACAGGGGAGATGATCTTCTCCACCTTGAAAAATACATCCTTGACTGCTGCAAAATTGTAGGTCTCTTTAAACAATGTCCAATCTTAGTTGAAGATGGAAAATATATCTTCTTTAGCCAAGGATAATAAAACAAAATCCTTATAGGATCTAGTATTAAAGATCGGTTATGACCCATCCAATGTCAAGGCATCTGAAGAACTAATGAAGAAGAAAAATGTTGGCATAGCTTGTCTAAGGAAACAACTGAAACTTCTAGCCACTGAAGATTCACAAGCAAAGGAAATGGCTAAGAGTGAAGGCCACAAGGAGGATATGTTGAAACTTATAATGGAGAAGAATGCACAGATAAAGGAGATGGAGGTCGAGTTGGATAAGTTCATAAAAGAGAAAGAACAGAGCATGCAGATGATTTTTATCCCACTAGATGTAGTTCCTCTCACAGGAGTTAGTACATCAGCCGCCACAGTAGTAGAAATTCCATCAGGCATTCCAGTGAAAGTTCTAGATGCTTCTGAGAAATTGGTGAAGTCAATGGAGGACATGACCCTGCAAGGGGAAGAAATCAAAAGATTGCAAGAAGAGGTAAAAAACCTCCAGAAGTTGAAGTCCATGTTCCAGGCTAGCTATAATATAGAGATGCATAAATCACAAAGACTCAACCAAGAAATACAGAAGCTGCAGAGGGATATTGTCATGGCTAAAACACTATCTGAAGCCAAGGAAAACATCTAGATGGACACAAGAAAGTCAATGACAGAGATATGGTTTCTCATACAGATTGTGTTTGAAAAACATGAACTGGTACAGAGAGTCAGACAAGAAATTGACAATATAAGGGAAGAATTAGGAGAGAGGCCTACAGAGGCCACTGAAATCATCAGGTTCTTAAACTCCAATACCAAAGAGGAGTTAGAGGAATTAGAAATTGAAGACAAGACATATACCATCCTTGAGGTCAAGAAGGTTTTGACCAAGAAAGGATTGATGTTGCAACTAGAGGAGAAGGCCCAAACGATGGACATTGGGGTGCATAGATTTTTCAGCAAGGTTGACACACTACAAAAGAAAGGGCTTCCAGGACTACTAGTGATAAATGATAAGCTCATCACTCTGTCAGACTACAAGCAGATGATCATCACAGTGGCAAAGGATTGGTCTAAATTTGCAGACATACAAGGGAGCATTACTGACAATTCTTTCTTAGAAACTTTACAGTTGGACCTAAGCATCCAAAATGAGATAAAATACATTTTCATCACAAAGACCACTTTTTCCAAGTACATTGAGATGGACGAAACATACAAAAGATTACTCAAGGTTTCCATCCCTAGTCAAAAGAGGTGGGAAGACCTATGTGCTTTACTTGAGTAAAGTTGATGTGTATTTCTAAGTCAGCATGAGGAAGACAGTCAAGTCAAATTAATGAATCACCAACTACTTTCCCCCAAAATCAACACCAAGGATTTGACCAGATCACCAACATCCCTATTATTTTGTAATTTGTAATCTAGTTAGTTAGATTTTTCCTCCACAATATCTTAGTCATTTATGACAGGATCAGATGTAACTATTGTATAAATACTTCTCACTATGAAGTATTGAGGGTTGATTTTTGCGCCCAGGGAGCTATTTGTGTATTATTTTCAAAAGGATCGACCAGTAATAAAAAGGTTATTCACAGGATTCTTGCGTTTGAACGTTGGTGATGTTTATATTTCTCTGTTAATGTTTATCTTTCTCTATAATCATTATGTTTGTTGTTTGTAATCATTAAAGTAAGTTGATGAATAGAATTTGATTCGTGAACTCTGTTACTGGTCTTTTAGTGATCTACATGTTATTCATATGATATTAAGTAAAAAAATTCTTAACTGCTTCTTTGCTTGGTTGACTTTCTCATATGTTCTATCTTTTCATTCCATTTAATTATAATAGATCTAATGTTCTCATTATCTCTCCCTGTGAAGGAACCTTATAAAAACTGTATCAGATTCTAATCTTTAATACAGACCCCATAGCCCAATGGAAGTGTAATGCAATTCTTCAGCCAATCTTTATAAACAAACAAACAAACTCAGATTATTTTAACTAGCCTAATATCTAAAACCCAAACAGATCTAAATCCTACAGAGAGATCCCTCTCTGAAACTGGCAGGGCTAGATCCCAATTTCAAAAGTGGTTTTGGTAAGTTACCTCTATCAATTTCTTCTTCTCTTGACAACCTCTAGGAATTACAGAGTGCTAACATAGTGGCGACCATATTGGGGAATTGAACAAATTTTTTTGTCTTTACGAATTCTCTTCCCTAGATAAAGAAAACTTTATTTCTGAACAATTAAAGATCTAACTTTCAAGAGATAAATGTTCATAGGTTGTTGAAATTTGTACATATTAAATTAGATTTATTAAAGTTTAAGTTCTAGCTCCAAAAATAATTCACACTAGATCTCACCCTGATCCAGAACTTGTAACAATAGTAGATAATCCAGAAAAATTAATCAGAAAAAGAAATAAAGTAAAAGGTCAAGGAAGCATCAGTCCTCTTCAAAGGGCCACTTCCCTTCCAGAGAAGCTTTTCACAATCCAGGACATCGAGTTTGATCTACTTTTTGAGAAGAGCCTAACCAAATCTAATAGCTTTGTGAAGGAAATAGTACTAGATCAAAAAATCCTCCAACCTAGAACCCCTAAAATACTCTCTCCTGGAATAGAATTTGATCAACGGATCCTTCAAGAGTTTGAGAAACTACAAGATCTAGCATCAAATCTTGACCAATCCTTGTATAAAGCCCATTTTCAACAATCTATTGAGATTTCTTCTATTTCTATTGTTGCAACTTCTATCAATCCTCAAGCATGTCAATCTATACCTCCCAACCCTGCTTCCTCCACATCTTCTGTCACTTCTCCACCAATTATACAAGTTGTCATCCAGCCTCCTCCACCAATCATGGCAACAAGACATGCTCCCATGGTGTTAGCTTCTCCTTTACATAACATGTACCATGACTATCAAACTAGGATTCCTGAGTTTGATGGAACTTGAACTTTTAATGCACAACAACATGTGGATAAAATGAAAACTTTTTTTATTTACAGGAAGTTGATGAGGCAGATGTTCAAATGAGACTCTTTGCAAAAATTTTAAATGGTGATGTTAAGAAATGGTTTAAATAATTACCTGTTGCTAGCATAGCTGATATTACTGCTTTTCACCGAACTTTCCTCAATAGGTGGGAGGTAAAGAAAAATCCTCTCCAAATTTTATCTGAATATGAAAATATCAGGAGAAACCAAGGGGAAATTGTACATGACTATTGCACTCATTTCAACAATATCTATAATGAAATTCCTGTTGACATCAAACCTCCTCAAGGCCTGGCCTTGATCAATTTCCCCGATGTCTTTGATACTAACATGTCCTACCAATTGAGAGAAAGAAACTCTACCATTTTGGAAGATATGCATAATAATGTTGTAAGTGTTGAAGCAAATATGTTGGCTAGGAGAACTAGGCAAAGAACTGAAAGGAGAGTTACAATTAAAGAAGAACCTTCCACTTCCACCTCAGATGCCAGAATTGATTCTTTAGTAAAAAATGTGGGAAGACTAATGGAAAGACTAGAAATCGGTGACAGAAACCCTCCTAGAGAGAATCAACCTGGTCCTCAGATTTGAAATCCCAATTTCAGAAGAAATCCTCCTCAGATCAAACAAAGAGAACCCAAAGATCAAAGGGAAAAAAGAGGACTTGAACAACAGATTAGGCCACTTCTTTAAGAAAACTATTTTGATGAAGGGAAAGTGATAATTGAGGAGTCATATGACATTCACATAAATCTTATGGGGGTTAATGACAACGATTCCATTTTTCTCACTCAGGAAGAACATGAACTTTTTCTCCTTTCATAGACTGAAGTAGATGAGGACGAGTCAAAATAGAAAGCCTTTGAGAATGCAATAATTGAAGTCCACAGATAGTACAACTTAAGGATTAAAAATCCTAGCGACAACCAAACTAAGAAAGATTCTGAAACAAAGAAAACCTCTGATACTGTTCCTAAGAAATTTCCTGAAAAGAAAAACTCAGAAGCTCCTTCCAGAAAGTTGCCTGACTCATTACCAAAAACAACTCAAACTGAGGTTGCTTCCACAAGTCAACCTCCTACTACTGCATAGAAAAATGTGACTGATAAATCAAATTTTCAGAGTCAAAGCATAAATTCTACCACATTCAGCCTGGAAATTGAATTGGCCAAACTGAAAATACCTATTCCTATGACAGAAGTGATGAAGACAAATTCTTACAGATCACAAGTGATCAAATAATTGAACATAGAACTAGGAGTAGGTATAGACATTGTAAACATTGTTGATGATCAACCATAGCTATTGTTTGGTCCTGAGGTAGAGGGGCAAACTGATAATGGTGCTATTCCTCCTTTTTACATTAGTTTGAATATTCATGATAATACATTACATAATGCCATGCTGGATTCTTGCGCTTCTCACAATATTATGCCCAAGGTTGTGATGGAGAAACTCAGGCTTGATATCACCAAGCCTTATAAGGATTTATACTCCTTTTATTCAAGCAAAGTCAAATGCATAGGTCTGATCAAATACTTGTGTATTACCTTGGCACAAATCCCAGCTAAAAGCATGGTAATGGATATTGTTGTTTCATATATTCCTCCAAAGTATGGCATGTTATTATCTCGATCATGGGGTGCCAAGCTAAAGGGTACATTACAACTAGACATCTCGTATGCCACCATTCATGTATTTGGGCAAAAAAGAATATTGTACATGTATACTCTGATGAAATACATGGTCAGCAGTCAAAAGAAACCTCATAACTATCCTTTGTACTTTGTCCATTATGATCTGGACTCCATCATTTTGTATAATGATGGTGACATGGACAATCAAATTGCACAATTGGAAGATGATGTTTGTAACTTGGAGGAAAGTAAAGCAACCCCTGGGCAAAGTAAATCAACTCCTGAGGGAGGAAAAGCGGTCCCTGAGGAAGGTAAAACATTGACAATACAAATTGATGAACCAATAGAACCTCTTTGGAGTTTAGATTTTGATGGAGTTGTCAGTAAATAAGGATCTGGAGCTGGGGTGTGGGTGAAAAATCCAAGAGCAAGGTATTCATAAAATCATTCTTATAAATTAAATTTTCAGTGGACCAATAACATAGGTGAGTATGAAGAATTGATGATTGGCTTGAAATTGTCGAAGAAGTTTGGTTCCAAAAGAATTTTGGTAAGAGGTGATTATGAACTTATCATTAAACAGATCAAAGGTGAGTATTTTGCAAAACACCCTAGACTCAAAGCTTATAGAAATGTTGTTTTGGAGTTTTTACAATGTTTTATTGAATATGACTTGCAGGTGATTCCTAGAGGCCAAAATATACTTGTTGATGGACTGGCTACTTCAACAACCACTTGTGAAATATTGTTTCACCCAAATCGCCAATACACAGTGGAGGTGAAATGCATACCTACTGTCCTAGACAATATCAGGTACTGGCAAGTGTTTGGTAATGATGAACAGATTGATGATTTCCTACAGTCTAAAAATGAATTTGAGTGTGAAAACATTGATGTAGATAGTGATAATGATACTGTAAATAAATTAGATTCAGAATAAATAAACAAAAAATGAAGAAAATACAAATTTCTTGCAATTAAAAGATAACATCTTTCCTAGAGGGTTAGTCCCACTTGAAGAATTGTTTGATTTCAATGACATAGGAACGGATAATGAACCTAAAATGATTAAATTATCCAAATCTCTACCTCCTGAGAAAAAACAGAAATATATTGAACTATTCAAAGAATTTGTTGATGGTTTTGCTTGGAGATATGAAGATTTGAAGTCTTATGATACCAGTATCATACAACATAAAATCCCTATAAAATAAGAGCATAAACCTTTCAAGAAGAAACTTAGGAGAATCAACCCCAAGTTAATGCCCATAATTGAAAAGGAAATCAAGAAAAAGTATGATGCTAAAATCATTGTCCCTCTCAGGTTTTCAAAATGGGTTTCTAATCTAGTTCTTACCAGGAAAAAGAGTGGAGAAATCAGGCTTTGCATTGATTTCATAAACCTCAACAATGCCTCTCTTAAACACAACTATCCTCTGCCCAAAATGGATCATATCTTATAGAAGGTAGTTGGAGCCAGTAGGATCTCTTTGCTAGATGGTTCTTCTGGCTATAACCAAGTTCTTGTCCACCCTGATGACCAAGAGAAAACAACGTTCACTACACCCTGGGGCACTTTCATGTATGTGAACATTCCCTTTGGTTTAATGAATGCTGGTGCCACATTCCATAGAGTAATGGACATTGCCTTTATGGATGAACTTGGGAGATTTATTGTCATATAATTGGATGATGTAACTGTCTATTCAAAAACTGATGAAGAACACCTACGACACCTCAGAAGAGTTTTTGAAAAGTGCAGAAAGTTTGGAATCTCACTAAATCCCAAGAAAACTCTTTTTGGTTTAGAAGAGGGAAAACTGCTAGGACACATTATATCTAAATATGGAATCAAGATAGATCCTAGTAGAATTGAAGCCATCGGAAGTTAGAACATTCAAGAAACATTAAGGAATTGCAGTCCTTCATAGGAAAAATATTTTTTCTGAGTAGATTCATACCTAATTTGGTAGAGCTCCTCAGAAACATAAAAAACATGCTTAAAAAATATACAAAAATAAAGTGAAACACATAAGATAAACACTCTTTTGATCAAGTGAAATTGGCATTGACACATGCCCCTATACTGATCAGTCTTGATTATACCAAAGATTTCTACTTATTCTCTTTTGATTCTGAACATACCATTGCAATAGTTCTTTTGCAGAAAAACAATGAAGGCTATGAAAAACCCATAACAGTTTTTAGCAAATCATTGAGAGATGTTGCATTGAACTACAACATCATGGAGAAACAGGCTTTTTCTTTGGTAAAAGCAATTAAAGATTTCAGAGTTTCCATTCTCCATTCACATATCATTGCTTATGTTCCTAATGCAGTGGTGAAATATATTCTAACTTAGAATAACCTAGATGGTAGAAGAGGGAAATGGATTGTTGTGATCCTTGAGTATGATATATAAATCAAACCAACCAAACTGATCAAGGGTCAAGGTTTAGCCAAACTGATGGCTAAATCAAATTTTCATGCTTTAGATATAAAATTTCTAGCTGTAGTTGATGAACAGGGAGAGCAGACAACTCCACATGTCAAAGAGGTATTCTCAAATTCTCCATGGTATGTAGACCTTATCTTTTTCTTGCATCATTTACAATCTCCTCCTGGTTTGACAAAGACTAAAGCTGGATTCTTAAAACTTAAAGCTTTGAAATATTGCACTCTGAATGGAAATCTTTACTGGAAAGATGTTGGAGGAATTTTAATTAATTGTTTATTAAAATATGAAGCTGACAAAGCCTTGCAGGAGTTCCATGAAGGAGATTGTGGCAGGCATTTAAATTAGAAGACTATTGCTAAAAAAAATCTTAGAGTTGGTTTTTACCATCCCACCTTGTTTTCATATGTCCATAAAAAGGCAACCTCCTGTCACAAGTGCCAGATCTTTGAACGAAAAAGGAAACTTTTGCTTTTACCCTTGAAGCCTATTTCGGTTGAAGCTCCATTTCAACAATGGGGTCTCGATTTTATTGGAGAGATTCACCCACCATCATCAGGCCAGCATAAGTGGATCCTTACAACTACTAACTACTTCACCAAGTATATTGAAGTTGTACCCTCCAGGCAAGCCACTGATGCTGTGATTATAAAATTATTGGAAACTAATATTCTCTCTCGGTTTGGATGCCCCAAGAATATTATCATTGATAATGCAACATCTTTTAGATAAAAAAAAGATGATAGAATTTTTCAGTAAGTATCAAATTACTTTGGGACACTCTACAACCTATTACCCTCAGGGAAGTGGGTTAGCAGAGTCTTATAATAAGAGTTTGTTAAATATTATCAAGAAGATGTTGCAGGAAAATAATAAATCTTGGCACAACAAGTTGGTTCATGCACTTTGGGCAGACCGACTGACTACAAAAAGATCAATTGGTATGCCTCCTTATCAGTTGGTGTATGGAACATATGTTATTTTTTCTACCTCTTTGGGTGTCCTTGTTATGAAGTTATTAAAAGAAGTACAGGTAGAGACAAATGACATCCAAAAGAGGATCAATCAGATGATATAGCTTCAGCAGTCCAAAGATGAGGTTTATAACCAGACTCAGGTAATTCAAGAGAACATCAAGAAAATCTATGATAGGAGAGTCAAGGATGATGATTTCAAATTGGGTGATATGGTATTGAAGTGGGATTCAAGAAATCAAGACAAGGGAAAGCATGGAAAGTTCGACAATTTGTGGAAAGGCCCTTTCATAATTCAATATTATAGAGGAAACATTGCATTCATACTCAAGGACACAGATGGAGTAGACCTCCCAGGAGGACCTATCAATGGAAAAATGATCAAACATTATGTTCCACCAGAATGAATATTTTTAGTCACTCATCTCATTGTACAAACCACCTTTAATTTTATTTCATGTGTGGGTGATTTTTATCAGATGGTTGAAGCCAGAAGAGAAGACCCTAATCCACTGATCAAGACCACCAGATTTACAATTAGAATAAAGCAAATCAGGTTGCAGAAAAAGCACTGGAAAAGAAGTTTCAAGGAAGCAGGTAGTCGGTTCTTGGCACCTCACAAGGAGACCACCATCCCCAAGTGGACCCACTATTATAACCCTATGTTTCATAGAATCATCTCTTGATTAGAATCTCTTCCTCTAGTTGTGTTTTACTGTAAATATTTTTTTATTCTGCAAATGATTTACAAAAAGAAAAAAGAAAAAAAAAGGAAAACAAAAAGAATAAAAATCAAAAGAGGGTATAAAAAATAAAAAGATAAAACCCCATGAAATAAACTTGGTTTGATTCATATTGTCTAACCATGATCAAACCCTTTTAAATTTATGCAGATAGAATAGTGAATAAATTTGGCTAAAACAGTCTAACCTTGAAAAAATTAGATAGGTTAGTGAATAAGTTTGGTGAAACTGTCTAATCTTGGCCAAATGTCTTAGGTTAGAGTAATTATTGATCCAACAATTTAAGTTGGGTTAATGTTCTAGGTAATTACATTAGGAACTAGGTTAGCATGTTTTATTTCAATAAAAGTTTGCAAAAGGTTGATTAAATGCCTTTATTTTGACCCCTTGGTGAAAAAGTTGAGAAAGGGGGAGCTAGCGCTACCCACAATATAATTTTATCCTAAGTTCCATAGTGATTTGACAGTTTGACACTTTGTGGCTAAAGGGCGCACAAATCTCAGGGGTCGATCAAGGCACGATCAAGTCATAATTTCAATGGAGAAGTGGGATTCTTTTTCAAAATCCAGTCATAATTTCAATGGTCAAAATCTCAGGGGAATGAAATTCTGGTAAGACTCCCAGTTGCCTAAAAAGAATCCCCCATATACTTCTTCCATCTTCTTAGTCAAAGGCAACCAAATAATTTCCTCCCTATGTTGCCTACAATGATATTATTCTGATGAATGGGTAGATGAACCCATTTTGGGTTTTCTATCCATTTTCTGCACATAAGAAAAGGCTATAACTCAATTTGATTACAGTCAGTTCCTAGCTGACATTATACATGAAAATCTTTTCAAGTTCTCCACAGAGGTAATGTTCAGGTACTCCTCAGTGCTGGTGTACATGTTCCTCTTCTTCCAGGCAGACAGATTCTCCTTCGCCCTTGAGAAGCTGGATCAAAATGGAAATCTTCAATCGGTAACCGCTTGGACATCACTGGTGAGGAAGAACTCAGTCGAGTTCAACTTCAAACAGTTCATCGACCAATTTTACCACCCAGTTGTGTGAATAATCAACAACAGAATGGAACCAAGGATGAATGAGGAGGTCTAGAGGATTCTTCACCATGGATGATTTTAGGGGATAAATTTCTCTCATGGGCTAATTTTCCATGGTTTTTCCAAAAACAAGATTCGCTATTTTAAAAATGATTCGTCCAAATTCTATAGGATAAAATTATTTTACCTTAAAAATAGCCAAAACATTATAAAAAATATACAAAATCCTTATAAATTTGAATATTTTTACAAAAATATTGCCAAACATTTATTGTTGGAATATGAAGGATTAGTAAGATTCGCCAAGGTTTCTACATTTTAAAACAAATTTTCATCCTTAAAATCATCCTTGTTCTTCACCAATCAGACTTAGCCAAAACAGGGGACTGGTACCTTTACCAGAACCATACTAAAATCATAGTTTATGGGTGTGAATTACTTCCATACAAGCTGCCAAAGCACCTGCCTATCAGAATATTTTCCATGGAATACATCAGACATATGATCAACTCTGATGAAATCCACTTCATTTCACTCAAGAAGAAGCAACAACTCAGTATCAAGATCCAAATTGGTTCTTTCATATGCAACAACAAAGCTACAGGGGAAGAATCCAACAATCTTTTAAAATAAATGAATTTTGACCTAAGCTTCCCATGGAATTATGACCCCCGTGGCATTATAGCAGAAACCGGGCTTAAAAATAAGATCTCTACTTATGCTCATGTACCAAAAACCTAGATTGAAAAGTTCATGAATAGGACAGAGTGGAAGGAAAATAATTTACTAGAGACAGAAGAACAACCTTCACCTGCCAACATTTCACATACCAACACTCCTCAGGTGAAAACAGAAAAAAGATCTAGGAAAGAGATCTCACCTTCAGTCACAGAGCTGTTAGTTGAAGACTTCCAGTTTTACAGGAAGATGACCAAGACTAGTCACACACTAGAAAGGCTTAGAGAACAAGAAAAATAGTCCACTATAGTTATGGAGGGACCGCATTCATCAATCTTCTCAGACAGCCAACACATAGTATCCAATTCCTCATCCAAGAAGCAAGCAGATACTATATTGTCAGCTGAGTCATCACAGTAGCCCATAGGAATTAGTATCTTTGATAAGTATAAAATGATCAAACAGAGAAATGAACTTCTAATCAGTAGCACATATGCCAAGTTATGGATGCAGACATCCACATCTCAGCACATATTACTATCTGCATTCGACACGGAGAAGGGAAGGATGCACATGGCATTATTATAGGCACAGGTCCCTCATCCCAAGAAAAATTCTGATTACAATAAAGCATCATTTGAGTTTGATGTGAAATAGGTTCATCCAACAGATCATATGGACATGCATAGGAAAACAGGGGAGATGATCTTCTCCACCTTGACAAATACATCCTTGACTATTGCAAAATTTCGGATCTCTTTAAACAATGTCTAGTCTCAGTTGAAGATGGAAAATATATCTTCTTTAGCCAAGGATAATAAAATCAAATCCCTAGAGGAGAGGGTATTAAATATCGGTTATGACCCATCCAATTTCAAGGAAGCCGAAGAACTACTGAAGAATAAAAATGCTGACATAGCTTCTCTAAGGAAACACCTGAAACTTCCAGCCACTGAAGATTCACAAGCAAAGGTAATGGCTGAGAGTGAAGGCCACAAGGAGGAGATGTTGAAACTGATAATGGAGAAGAATGCACAGATAAAGGAGATGGAGGCCGAGATGGATAAGTTAGTAAAAGAGAAAGAACAAAGCGTGCAGATGGTTGTTATCCCACTGGATCCATTTCCTCTCATAGGAGTTAGTACAACAACAGCCACAAAAACAAAAATTCCATTATCCATTCCAATGAAAGTTCCATATGCTTATGAGAACTTGGTGAAGTCAATGGAGGACATGACCCTGCAAGGGGAAGAAATCAAAAGATTGCAAGAAGAGGTAAAAAACCTCCAGAAGTTGGAGTCCATGTTCCAGGCTAGCTATAATATGGAGATGCATAAATCACAAAGACTCAACCAAGAAATACAAAAGTTGCAGAGGGAGATTGTCATGGCCAAAACATTGTCTGAAGCTAAGGAAAACATCTGGATGGACACAAGCAAGTCAATGACAGAGATATGGCTACTCATATAGATTGTGTTTGAACAACATGAACTGGTACAGAGAGCCAGACAAGCAATTGAAAAGATAAGGGAAAAATTAGGAGAGAGGCCTACAGAGGCCACTGAAATCATCAGGTTCTTAAACTCCAATACCAAAGAGGAGTTAGAGGCATTGGAAATTAAAGACAGGACATATACCATCCTTGAGGTCAAGAAGGTTTTGACCAAGAAAGGATTGATGTTGCAACTAGAGGAGAAGGCCCAAACGATGGACATTGGGGTGCATAGATTTTTCAGCAAGGTTGACACACTACAAAAGAAAGGGCTTCTAGGACTACTAGTGATAAATGATAAGCTCATCACTCTGTCAGACTACAAGCAGATGATCATCATAGTGGTAAAGGATGGGTCTAAATTTGCAGACATACAAGGGAGAATTACTGGCAATTCTTTCTTAGAAACTTTACAGTTGGACCTGAGCATCCAACATGAGATAAAATACATTTTCATCACAAAGCCCACTTTTTCCAAGTATACTGAGATGGACGAAACATACAAAAGGTTGCTCAAGGTTTCCATCCCTAGTCCAAAGAGGTGGTAATACCTATGTTATTTACTTGAGTAAAGGTGATGTGGATTTTCGAGTCAGCATGAGGAAGATATTCAAGTCAAAGTAATGAATCACCAACTACTTTCCCCTAGAATCAACACCAAGGATTCGAACAGATCACCAACATCCCTATTATTTTGTAATTTGTAATCTAGTTAGTTAGATTTTTCCTCCACAATATCCTAGTGAATTATGACAGGATCAGATGTAACTATTGTATAAATACTTCTCACTACGAAGTATTGAGCTTTGAGCTTTGCACCCAAGGATCTATTTGTGTAATATTTTCAAAAGGATCGACCAGTAATAAAAGGGCTATTCACAGGATTCTTGCATTTGAACATTGGCGATGTTTATTTTTCTCTATTAATGTTTATCTTTGTCTGTAATCATTATGTTTGCTATTTCTAATCATTAAAAGGAAGTTAATGAACAAAATTTGTCTCATGCACTCTGTTTCTGGTCTTATAGTGATCTACATGTTATTCATCTGATATTAAGTAAAGAAATTCTTAACTGCTTCTCTGCTTGGTTGACTTTCTCATATGTTCTATCTTTTCATCCCATTTAATTCTAATAGATCTAACGTTCTCATTATCTCGCCTTGTGAAGGAACCTTATACAAATTTTATCAGATTCTAATCTTAAATACATACCCCATAGCCCAATGGAAGTGTAATGCAATTCTTTAGCCAATCTTTATAAACAAACAAACAAACTCATATTATTTTAACTAGCCTAATATCTAAAACCCAAACAGATCTAAATCCTATAGAGAAATCCCTCCCTGAAGCTGGCAGGGATAGATCCCAGTTTCAAAAGTGGTTTTGGTAAGTTACCTCTGTCAATTTCTTATGCCCTTGACAACCTATGGGAATTACAGAGTGCTAACAAACACCACAGGAAGGAGGAAGTCCATAGGGGGTGGAAAAAACAACTTGGTGTTTGGAGATGATAGATTCGAGGTCGGATGCATCGAGGGTGTCTCAATTGCTTGAATAGAATGGAGTTTGGAAATAATTCCTAAATGACCTTTTTGAGGAACTTTTCCAATCGATGGGAACTTATGATCTCAAGGGATCCTGCTGTAATGCCTTAGAACTTATACTATTGGCCCGCTTGTTGGAATTGCATGGTTAATTCCTTAAAATCCATGAGGATGGGACCAAGAGTGTGTAACCCTTATGCACTAAACACAATATCACAACCACCCATGTCAATAGAAAACATATGATATTTTAGGTTGTACTTCCCAATTTGGAGACATATATTTTCATAACACCCCCCACATTTCATGGAACCTCCATTGGCAATCATGATTTGAAAGGTGTTGACTACATGGATATATCAATTGGTTTCTTGGGAAATGCAATGATGAATAAAATTATGAGTGTTTCCACTATCAATTAAGATGATGACCTTGATGCTTAATGTAGCCAATTAGATTGAGGGTTTGTGGAGCAGAGAAGCTAGTGAGAGCATTCAATGAAATGACTGGCTCTACTTCTAGGGGGTCAGAGGGTGGAGTAATATTAGTTGGATTGGGTAACTCTGCCATGGGTGTCTTGACCTCTTCTTCAGGAACATCCTCAGAGATGGCCATAAACAAATGTTGTTCCTTACATTTGTACCCCGGAAAATATTTGTCATCACAGTTATAACAAAGGCCCTTGAGTTGGCATTCCACCATTTCAGCCCTAGTTAATTTTTAGTTCTTGAGAGGAGTGGGAGGAGGGGTAGATTTGTTAGGTGGAGCATGAGGAATAAAGGAAGCTTTGCAATTCTGGGCAGAGACAACCTGTTGTGATTCCTTTTCACATTGAGTAGATTTCAACCAAGTTTGAGGGCGATCCATGAGGACCTGGGTGCGAATTTCATCTTTAAGGCCATTGATAAAACATTTTCGGAAGAAGGCATTGCACATGCCCTATGTTCTAAATGCCAAATGTTCAAAGGAAGAGATAAAGTCTTCCTCTGTGCCATATTATTTCAACTTTGTCAAACGACCGAGATAGTGGGTGTCAGTGTCAAAGCGTTCATATATTTCTACAAAAAAATGTGTCAAAGAAACATATCCTTGGCGTGCCTTTCTACACCATTTCCACCATTTCCAATGTTCCAGATCCAAATAGAGGAAACCATAATGAAGTTTGGCTAAATAATCAGTAATTCCATGCAATGAGAAATAATGTTCCATTTGAATGACCCAATGTGTGGGATTTGATCCATCAAATTTGTTCACCTCAACTCTGGGAAGACGGGGATCGTGAGGAAGGGAGTTGGAATGAAAGGCCATATTTTGGGAAGAGTTCTCACCTTAAGAGTGTGAAGATTGTTCAAGGGAGGGAGAGCCATGGGATTGTTTTAACCATTGGGTGAGGGAGGCCAATTCACCTTTAACATCGTCCAAGTCCCTCGTAACTTTGGCCTTGAAGGTTTTCAAGTGGGTATTGGTGGAAGAAATTTTAGAGGTCAGTCGTTGGATGTCCTCCTTGTTATTTTGGATTTGTCTTGCAAGTAAAGGAATTCTTTCTTGCGAGTGGTGGCCATGGGGGAATGAGGGTTACTGAGGAGGGGATGTGGGTCCATGGATTTTTTTTTGTGAAAAATGATATATATGACTATGTTCAGGGTGAAAAGAGGAAGGCAATGGGATAGGTGTCAAAAAAGGGTGTCAGGAAGGGGTCGAGTCCACAAGAAACAAAAATAAAAAACTTGAAAATGATAAATATCATTGTGATCAAGATGAAGAGAATAATTCAATGGGATAGGTCTCAAATAATGGGGTGGTCAGGAACCAAAATCCTTTTTACTACTGCGAAGTAATACTCCTATCTGAATATTACTGTAGTGGTGAAATGTCTAAATTCTTAACAGGAAAAATGTGTAGTAATTTTGCAACTGGAATGCCGGAAGCAAGGCCGCACGACAATAAATCTTGTATGTTCCTTTTCTATTGTGTTTTTGTCCCAAGGGTTAGGGCGTTTAAGGTTTCTACAGACAAGGGTTTTCCATGCACTATTGCTCTTTGATATAGGTGCGTGGTTGAATAGTAGTACTCGACCCAATATCTCAGGGAACCAACTAAGGAGGCTAGATCATACCCTTAGTCATACTACCCAATTACCTAGGTACTAGAGAGTATATTACCGAGTGTTTTTCTTGGTGGCACTATAAAAGTCAGGTGGTCGATTGGTTTATTTACGGAGGGCTTCATGATATCTAGACCAATCTGTATACATGTGTTGTCTGATGTGCTACCACTTGAAGGGGTACCAACAAGGGTTACAAGGGTGACCAACAATGTGTGCTTAGTTACCACTTGTAGTTCCTATGTGTATACTTCCCCGAACACGAATTTATGCACTTAACGACGAATCACTATAGCTTTAAAATGTCGAGATACGTCTCTACCTTGAAAAAAAAACCTACATTGTTTTTCCAAGGAAGGTGCTCTAATACCACTTGTTAGGTACCAGATCTATTATAATAGCAGAAAAACATAAATACTATAGAGAATAACAACGGAACAACAAAATATAAGGAACCACAACACCAAAATAATACCTTTATTGATAGGAAACAATGTTCACTTGCCTCTTTAAGGGGGCAACCTCCAGCAGAGCAGTGGTCTATTACAATAATTCTCAAGAAAAACTTCTCATTCCCTCGATTCCTATTTATACTAAATCTATCTTTGACAAGAACAATCTAGAGGAAGATCTTCTAGAAGCGAAAGCTTCTATTAGGTCTTCTTACATTTGACTTATTCTTCCATATTACTAGGCCTTATTGATATTGGCCTTTATTACATGGAAAATATATTATTCTACCTATGCGAGGGGTTAGGGAGGTTAGGTCCCTAACATTATTGGTGCTATAAGTCTCTTTATGCCAATTGATTTTTCTCATAATATGAAGGGATCCCTTTTGATGTAGTGGGGATACGATGTTTGCTCCTTGTATCTCTTGATGCTATAGGTATTTTTATACCAATTTATTTTTCTCACATATGAAGGGGTCCCTCTTGATGTAGTAGGGATACGATGTTTTCTCCTTGTTTCTATTTCTTTCCCTTTCTTCCCTCCACCCATCTTTACAAGAGTGGCATTAAAACAAGTCGAATGGATGGACATTATTACTTCCCATGCTATTCTTCCTAATTGGATTTCATGGAATGCTATATTGAAATCCTATTAGCTTCAAAGATTATTTAGTTTTTATTCTATTTTTTCAATACAAACTGATTTGCAAAATCATAGCCAATGATTAACTTGTGTGCCACTGTAATAAACACATATTTTTGGTTAGCATATGTTGACGACATTTTCAGGTCAATAGTTATTAACTCATAAAGATTTTCCAGGCTCCGTCATTTAATTTTTTTTGCAAAATATTCAATGCCCTTCACCTAGCTACATCCTTTAGATCTTGTTTACATCTACCTAAGCCTAGGTCTCTAACTGACTTGACATCATCTAGGTTTCCACCATTTAAAAGGTCTTTGGATTTTATGAAATAATGGCTAATGATTGATAGTGTATAGTCGTTTCTTAGTTATTGTGATGGTAGCTTGCACATTGATTCATAAAATGTCATACACAGTACATGTAGATGGTCACTTTGTAAAGTTAACACAATCACATAGAATGGCATCTTGGCATTCTCAACACCCTCCTTTCAATTACATACCACTTTTTTTTGAATGGATGGTCCCATCCACTTCTTTCATAGTTTTCCATGGTATTCGATCTCCCCATAACACCTTTCATAAATTCCATTATGAATTTTGTGAAAAAATACACGTACCATGGCTCTCATGAAATCAATACTTTCATTGTTAGTCTTTGCTACGCTCACCAATCTACTCTTATACTATTGTTGATTTGTCATCATTAAGCCCTCCATTTTATCGTGTGGATTCATATTCACAAGATCCTCTCGCCATCATCTCATTGTTTTTCTTATTATTGTTAAAATGAAAAATGCATTCTTCATGTAAACAGATAGTAAACACTACCTTTGGTGCATGTCAGATTAATTCCTATTGCGCGTATTTGAATCAGAAGCTTGTAGAGACTCTTGCTCAAAAAATGGGTTTTCA
>ML781264.1:713064-724986 GCA_009831015.1 Picea engelmannii
TGATGAGTTGACACATACATGAGGTGTATAGTTGATGATGTTGGTACATATTGATGAGTCATAGTTGATGAGTAGTTGACACATTATTGGTACATACTTGGTACATGGTTGAATGCACTTGTTTATGGTACAGGTTGATTACAGGTTATTTGGTATAGGTTGTTGCATGGTTGATGCACTTGTTTATGGTATAGGTTGATTACAGGTTGAGGTACAGGTTGATGCATGGCTGATGCATGGTCCAGATTTATTAGTACAGGTTTACAATGGTATATCTCACAGTGACAGGTTGACACTAGTTTCATCATTCTACTTCTACTTCAGGGTGGCAGGACGGGGCAAGGACAGGTGGTTGTAGCCACCTTCCGGTTGTAGCTGGAGAACATAGGGGGTTGTAGCCTCCTTTTGGTTGTAGCCAGAGAATTCGGGAGTTGGAGCTTCCCTCAGGTTGTAGCTTGAGAAACTAGGTGGTCGGAGCCTCCTTTCAGTTACAGCTGGAAAACAAAGGAAGTTGGTGCTTCCAATGAATGTAATTCTTCAAGACATATAAGAAAAAACATTCTATGGTTTTCTCCTTATTTGGGTTTCCACGTAAAACACTGGTGTACTATGTATGTGTATATTTGTTCATTTGTTCATTTCTTATTTACTCTGCAGTTATTGGATGATAATGCTTCATTGATATAACACTTGGATTATATGGTTAAAAAGGATTGGATTGCTCTATTACTAATTCATCCCCCCTCTCAGTAATCCAACAATAATCACACATGCAATAATCAATATTCATGCTAAACCATCAAAAAAGAACAAAGTGCCATTCACAACAAATAACCAGTAAACATGCACACATAAATAGATCTCTTAGAGATAATAATAATAATGCACAGTGGAACGTACATTAGAAAAAAAACACAAAGAGCGCTTATATTTGATTAAACCATCACCAACTGGATGCAGACCAAGGACATTCCTCCCAACCATAGAAACTATTTTTTTAATTCTCAACAACAGGTCACCCCCGATCCAGGGATATGAATCCACAAGGAAGGGTCTTATTCCAAATCTAAAACACACGACAGTTGGATAATTAGCTCTCAGGTTTTCCCAACCACACAACAATCCTAATTTCCATCTCTCTTTCCCCTTCATCCTACACAACCCAAAGAAACAAACCCCTTTTTTCCATGTGGTTTCTTAGGATGTTCCATTTATCTCTAGGGCTCTAGTGCTACTAGTTAGGAAATCTCCATGCTAGAAACTCCAAGGATTCTCATTTTTGACAGTTATTTCAGAACTACCATCAATATCATTCTCATAGGCATCCATTCCAACCTGGAATGATCAGTAATTTCTCACATCTATCTCACAATGTTTCTCCTCCTCTTGACATTTTTTCCATGCTCATCCCAAGAGAACACGAATTAGCAAGAGTGAAAATGAGGAAGTTTCAAAATGAAATGATTAAACAAGAATAACCCCCAAACATCCCACAAGCAAGGTTTATATATAATTACAAGAACCAAGAACCTCGTGGCCTCCCCAAGAAGCTCATGCAACCATTTTTCTCAATTAAAACCAAAATGGGTAAATAAAATATAATAAAAAGACTTAGACCCTTCATCCCCCTCTCTCGTGGAATCATAGCCCCCTATCTCTTGTCATTGTTTGTCTTGCATCCAACGATGTATTTTATTAATATATATAGATGTATTACATTTCTAGGAACTCTGACCCCTTTCCAATTTTATTGGCTCACTAGCCTAAGTCACATTTACATAATACATTCTAGTTCATAGGGATCAAAATTGGGGTGTTACATCCCCCTCCCCTTATTTTGGCACTTTCTTGAGTTAACAACACCATACCAATGTTCTTAATATTACAAATCTACCCTCTCTAACCTTTAATCTGCACAAACAGTCCAAAAAAATGCTTATATACATAAGCACTATGGCCCAAAAGAAAACATGCATACATATGCACTCTAGCCCAAAACATTCATAATGATCTTCAGAATTTGTATTTCTGGAAGCAGTTCCAACCAACAATATCTCCTTCCCTATCATCTTGTACAACCCAAATAAATGGACCCTTTCTCTTCCATGCAGTCCCTCATGTTGTTCCACTTGTCTCTAGGGCTTTAGTGCACTTGGCCAGGAAGTTTCAGAGTTGCATCTCCAAGAACTCCAGTTGCAACAAGTCCATTGAAATTTCTTCATTCTATGCCTTCATCATTGAGATCGATTTGCTTCTAGTGATATTTTTCCCAAGATTCCATCTTCCATAGCCAACATCTCATTTGTATTACAAACATACAGTCATCATGAGATATTATTATAAAAAAAATTCAATCATAAACATCAAATTTGTTTTATACAGGAAAACAAAAATCTAGGCATGAGCTTCCTGCTCATAATTTGTTTGGCTCTTACAGCTACACGCATCACCCAATGCCATTATTCCTACAATTTTCTCAACCTTCAATCAACCAAACTAATTGTTATCATATCATAACATTTTTTAATTTCTCAAATTTGTTTATATACATGAAATAAAATTTCCCCAAGCATGAAGATTTTGCTAATAATGCTTGGCTCTTGTAGAAAGAATAATTGGTCTTATGTATGGTCTTACATCCCTGCCACATCCAAGACCATTCTCCCTCCAATTTTGCCAAACATTCATTCAACCACTCAAACTCTTAGCATAACATAACAATTTGTAACTATTAATTTCTCAAATCTATTTTATAGAGGAAAATAAAATTTTCAGGAATGAATTTTATGCTCATAATGTTTGTCTCTACAGTTGTAGATATCAATATTCCATATGGATTATATCCATGCCATATCCAATACCATTCTACCTGTAATTTCCTCAATTTACACACAGCCAACTGGATTGTCGGTAATTTTTAAATTCCAATTTCCAAAACTGTTTTATACAGAAAAATAAAGTTTCCAGGCATGATCTTTTGATCATAATGTTCGGATCTTCCAATAGTAGAGAATAATATTCCTTATGGGCTTACATTATTTTCATATCCAAGACCACTCCACCTACCATTTTCCTCAACCTTCACTCAGCCAAATAAGTTGTTAGTATCATGCATATATATATTCATGGAAACAATTACAAAAATTCACAAAGTGATCTCAGAATTGTTTACAAAAGCAATTCAGTCACTTACATTAATCCAATTATTAACTAGAATGAACCCATCACCCTATACACATATATTATCAGCCAATGTTTTCTTTCTTCTAGCCATCAATATTTTTATTACTCGGTTTCGTCAACAAAGTTTTTTTGTAATTCACCATTATATAACTACTCTAACATGCAACTTTCTTGTTGCATTATCTAACAAATCCAGAAGTGTTTTCAACTTCATGAGTTATCAAAACTCACATCATTTCAGTTGTTAGCATAATCATTTATATTTCATATATACATGCATTCACCAAAATGCACTCAATAGTTCCTTTAATACCGCTTGTAACATTTTCAACAGCTCCAAAAGTGATCTCAGAATTGTAACAACAACAATTTAATCACCTTCAGCTAGTATTCATATTAAATGTAATGCAACTATCCATGATTATGTGTTTTCATCACAAAAAGTTTTTCATAATGAAACAAATAATTACTAATAAAATAACAATCAATGTGTCAATACCCATGGCCACATCTACACAATGCATCCATGCATTGACTACATAATACCACATAACTATGTCATGCATTCCACCATGGTCAGGTGAAAGGTCTGGCCAATGACTCAACACATCATTTGAACTCTTCCCAGTACTACCTAACTATCTAGATACCTTCCTCTTCAACTCATACACAACACAAGGAAATATAATTCCTAAGTGCTCTTCATTGTCGACAAACAGGTTGTAGTCCAAACATCATATGTACAGGGGAATCCATTGACCACTCGCATAGCACTATATCCCTTCCGTATCCAACCATATCATGGTCTCACACATGACTATCCCTATGGCTAGTTATAGAAGGAGTATGTCTCCTGAATTAACTTGGTTATGATCTCATAACCCATCATAACACAATATGAAACTAACATTTTAACTAAATGAATATACTCTAGGCCTTTGGCCATTACATATCAATTTAAATATCAATAAATTAACTGAGGGAATTCTTACCTCAATTGCCTTCAACATCAAAAGAAATCAAATGCATGCCTTCATGGTTGTGATGCTACCTGATCAGTTGGTATTTGTAGAATCTTGCAAGATTCTTCCTCCATCATTTTGATCACCATTCCTACCAACCTCATGGGTCTTCACATCGATGGAAGTTATAAGAAGCAGTAGCATCCACATCCTTAACCATGCTATATCATTTTTCCTGAATACATAATCCATAATTAGTCATACTCCATATAATATTAGTATTGCATGTATATAACAAAAGACTATTCTAAGTCCACAAACATGCCATATGCATATATAAGCATGTACATGTGCACAAATGCACATCCATATGCACCAAGCATTCACTTTCCACATGCCTACTAATGCATCTAAATTCATTGTATGCATCATGCATTCTAGTGCATTTATGTTTATGTTCACTTATTTATTTATGTATTTATATTGTAGTTGGTTGTCCTTGAATTCCTTCATATATTTTCTTTCTTTTTTTGATCCAGATGCATATCAGTGGCCACCCACCTATTCCAAATGGCTCACATGCAGTTTTCATCATTGGCAGTTATTTCCTAGATTTTTTATTCCTAAACTTTAGGGGTCGTTTTGAGGCCCTAAACAACGTTTTTGGAGCTCACCATAGTCAAAGTTTGATGGCATAATGTGTATTCCTCGGATAGACCTTTCCAGCGAGCTATCGTACGCCTAAAACGAAGATCATGTGCAAAAGTTATGACCCTGGGAAGTTGTTGTACCAACTTACCCCATCGGGGCCCACATGACTTTTGGTGCTTCATCTCCACATTGGGGCTACAAACATTTTGGATTTTCATCTTCCGAGGGATATGTTTTTGGATGTTTAGGGTTTTTCCATTTATGTTAAAAATGCCTTTCGAGCCTCATTGTAATCATCTTCTTGCAAATGAGCGTAGCCATTACATCTCTACTCAGAGATAAGTTGCCACCATTCTAGTGAGTCTTTCACTCTGTAATTTTACAGTTCTGTACATTTCACTCATTAATAGAAACTGTGTATTACTGTCTATCTATGCTTCTTGTTATATATATCTAATATATCTCTGTTATATTATTGGATCTCTTGCAATATCTTGATATATTTCTTTAATGTATCTCTACTCTCATTTCGTGCTCAAAATAATATGGATCAGTGGTATCAGAGCAGGCTTCTCTTGGTCGTTTTTCAATGCATTTCCCCGATGAGGTATGAGTATAGAAATTTGGGTCTCAAACTTGTCTCTCTTGTGTACAATCTCTCTCGCACACCCAAGAAACCCTCTATGGCAGAACAAAAGAAAAATGATGGAGCAAAAGATTCTATTAATCTGTTGTTGGAGAAGGCTCTCACACAACATAGGGATGAAATGATGAAGAATTCTACCCAAATACTTCGACGCTTTCCTATAAAAACAAATGATTCTTCGTCAAGAAACCAATTTGGAGGCACTGCTCCATTCAAGGTACAAATTAATTTTGATATTCCTATATTTGAATGTCAAATAGATGCAGATGCTATGGAAAAATGGTTAAATATGCTAGAAGGTTATTTGTTTGTGCATAATTTTTATGATGGGGAAAAGATCACCTTCACGCTCCTTAAGGATATCCCCCATGTCAAACATTGGTGGGAAACTTACTATGAGAAAATTTCCACAGAGGAGTCTGGAATGTTCGAGGCCAAACCCACGTGGGAATCTTTCGTATATGTCGTCAAGGAACAATATTACCTTGTTGGAAACTATGAAGACCAGTACATGAGATGGACCACGTTGAGTCAAGAGAGGAGATAAGCAGTGTAGGAGTTCACAAATACCTTCCATACTGGCTCTCATGCAGTTTTCGTCATTGGCATTTATTTCCTAGATTTTTGAGTCCTAAACTTTTGGGGCCGTTTTGAGGCCCTAAACAACGTTTCTGGATCTCACAATAGTCAAATTGTAGTTAAATTTAGACTTTGATGGCATAATGTGTAGTCCTACAATAAACCTTTCTAATGAGCTATCATTATCCTAAAACGGAGATCGTATGCAAAAGTTACGAGCCTAGGAAGTTGTTGTACCAACTTACCCCATCAACCCCCGACATGACTTTTGGCGCTTCATCTCCACATTGGGGCCGCAAACCTTTTGGATTTTCATATTTCGAGGGATAGGTTTTTGGATGTTTAGGGATTTTCCATTTATGTTAAA
The DNA here is from genome assembly GCA_009831015.1 of Picea engelmannii. NCBI lineage: Eukaryota > Viridiplantae > Streptophyta > Pinopsida > Pinales > Pinaceae > Picea > Picea engelmannii. The sequence continues at coordinate 719,453 of ML781264.1, forward strand.
AATTCATTTCCATCCTCATTGTAATCATCTTCTTGTGAATGAGCATAGCCATCACATCTCTTCTTAGAGATAAGCTGCCACCATTCTAGTGAGTCTTTTACTCTATAATTTTATAGTTTTGTACATTTCACTCATCAATATAAATTGTGTATTACTGTATGTATGTGCCTCTTTTTATATATATCTGATATATCTCTGTTATATTATTGTATCTTTTGCAATATCTCGGTATAATTCTTTATTATATCTCCACTCTCATTTCGTGCTCAAAATAATCTGGATCATGTGTTCTCCCATTTTGCTCATCTATGTTATTGTTCCTTGGTCTGAATACTTTCTAGCCAAGTTCCACTTGGCCATTTTGCAATCCAACCAATGTGTTCAATTTGCAATAGCTTCTTTTTGGGTATTCATATCCAACTTTACCTTTATGGAACATTTGAGCACCTTGGAATGAGGTAGCTCACAACATTCCATAACTCTGCTACCACACCATCCTTGAATCAACTTACCCATAATCATTATGCATCCTTGTTATTACTTCTAGTTGTCCATTAGATTACTCAATTTAACAATTCCCACTTTTCACACTCAATACCATTCCCAATGGAAATCTATTTCGTTCAATGACACTTTTCAAGTGAAAGAACCTTCATTGTTCTATCCCTGATTTCTCTACATTAGCATTATTCTTCCACTGTGAACTCTGATATCAAAAGTGGCTTTCTTGATCAAAGTATTTTTAGACGAGTAGCTAAGTCATATATAGAAAATATTTCCTAGGAATTCTTGTTCTTGGCACATAAAAATTATCCACGCATCACCTCTTAAGTTCCTTGTTTTCTTTAACATCAAGCTTGCAAGTATCTACACATTTCTACCTTCAAGGCTATGGAGTCTTAATTTTCCTTTCTAATCCCATTAATGAAATTATTCACCTACTGGATTCATGTCCTATGTGATAATCCTTGTTGTTGTATAAACAATTCATTCAGACTCTGTAGTAGCCGAATAATAAGTCTTTTGTTCCACTCTTCTTAAGTTCTTTATCCACTTTTCATTACTTGCCCTGTAACTCTTTATTGCCTCAACCCACTTTTACAATATATGTCATGCTTCCATGACTCTCATATACAATCTTACGATTGAATTGAGCTAATTATATCTCTAATTCTGCAAAATTTACAAGCAACCATTTTGTTAGAATTATGCATGTCAAAGATTTTGTTAATTAATGCAACATGTCATTTTTCTACTCAATTGATGAAACAATATATCATAGTTCTCCAATTTATAATAACTCTAGGTTATCATACTATGAATAATATTTCCAATGGATATATTCATTCCTCATTCCGATCTATGAGCTGAAAGTTATGGCTACCTGAAAAAGCCATTTTCACCCTTTTTATGCATTTTCTCCACTGGTGCAATTTTACCGAAACACCAACTTTTGTCAACTACAGAAGGAAATATGTCAGGAAATAGAGAAAAAAATTGTATGAAAAATAGGTAATAATAATGAAAATGAATTCATATAAACTCTTATATTTTCAATCTGATATCACAGTAAAAAACGACAACAATATGGAATCTACAACTTTGTTCTTTTTCACCCATTTTTCCATACTTAGAGTTTTTAGCAGAACCGTCTATCTATCTATTTGTGCACTATTGGAAAAATTTCAATTAACCAAAGTTGTTTTTATTTATGATTATATAAAATCTTGAGTAAATAAAATTTTCCATTTTTGTGATCTAGGGTCACTTTCCCTCCTCCGAAAATCTTAAAAAACCCAAAAAAGTGGCCCAGAATAGTGGATTTTGGCTTATTTCAGCATCCCCATTCCAATCCCCTTAGGATTTATTCAGTTCATTCGTGGAGTAATTGAGTGTCTTATTTTTGGAATCTCTCCAAGAGTTTCATCTTAATCTGGACCTATGACAATGATCTCGACCCATATCTTTAAAAACCACTATTTTGCAATTTTCAACAAGTCCAAGTAGAATTGGACAATGGCCCTCTATGAAACTCGTGTGGCTCTTCTATATGTGTAAAAAACCCACAAGTTTCATCTCAATCCAACTTAACATGCTCCAATTATGGCCAAAATACGAAAAATGGCTCCAAACTTGTTTTTTTTTTTGAAACTGTGGAACAATTTTGCCGAATTACTATCTGAACCGTCGATCTCAAGTCGGAAGCATTATGGATTGTTGATTTTCTTTCTATCGGTTATCTTAAATCGAAGATTGATGATTTCCTTTGTGAACCAAACCTTCCCAATGATCTCCCCAATGCTCGTTCATCGACCATCGACCATCGACCATTTTTCTGTGAAAACCAAAAGTCCCACACGAATCTCGTCGATGCCCAATCATCGGTCTTTGACCATCTCATCTTCCCCGAAAAACCAAGATTGTTCACAAATATCAACGAACCTTGACCATCGATGACCGACCATCCCTTCGCTGATGTGGAAATTATGTTAACGTGACATGACACATGGATGATGACTTGGCATGAAACGTGATCCTAAGGCATCAACTAAGATGACGTGGCATGACACGTGGATGTTAATGTGGCATGACACATCATCAAATTCCTTTCCTTCATCGACCATCGACAATGTCTCTTGGAAGAATCCAAACTTCACACTAAATCTATCGATGTGCGACCATCAGCCATCGACGATCAAAGATATCTCTTGGCAAACTTCAACACTTTGACAAAACTTGTCAATCCCCAACCATCAGTCGTTGGCAACCGAAGATGTCTCTTGGCCGAACTTCAATACTTCTCTAAACTCATCGATCCATGACCATCAGTGATCGGAGGTGTCTCTTGGATAACTTGAACACTTCACCAAACTCGTCGATCCCTGACCATCATCCTGTTGATATTATGGTAGCTACGGGAGGTATTTACCTCCACGTGTAAACTTGGTGAGGATAGAATACTCCAGGAAGTAAGAAGAAACCCTAATGAGTTGGCTAATAACCCTAGAAGACTTGTCGGCTCAATAAGATAATTTATATTAGGTTATTATCCTCCAAGAGAAGAAGTCGACCAAAAATAATAATATATACTAAACAAACAGATACCCACAATGAGAAGTCAGCCCAGGCAGTTAGCCATAATTAGTATAAATAAAGAGGCCAGTTCTCATTCTGGTGGGCAGTCTCAGAATTCCAGAGCAACAACTTGTGCGCAGGTTTGAGGAGAGATGCCATTGCAGTTGTTGTAGCTAGCGGATCGTGTTTGGCTTGGACTATCTCTTGGCTAGGGTTTGGAACATCTGATAATCTCTTGTTGGTGCGCTATCCTTGGGGAAAGGTGTGCTACCCTTTGTTTGGATATCTAGCCTAGGGTTTACTTCCAGAGTGATTCTCTGTCAAGGTTAAGGTTCTCGGAGGGTGGATTCGGCCTATGGTTGGGTGACAATAGAGATATTGTCAATGGAAAAATGATCACATCCATTATATTCTAATAGGTTATGGTCCCACACTTCCTTCATTCAGTCTAAACGATGGAAGGAAAAATAGCCACTAGGATATTGAGCTCGCTGAGGAACTGCCGCTAGGGTTACTAGCAGGAGCAACTTCCAAGACACTACCACTAGAGTTACTAGCAGGAGAAGTTGTAGAAACCCTAATCCTCTCATTGAGGAACCTTAAGTGAAGGGATTGACTTAATTTCTGGACAGGTCAATGCGTCCTAGCCTAGCGCATCTCCTGATACTCTCAGCAAGACAAGATGTCAAATTTGAGTTTCTAGTCAAATCTAGGGTTGACCAAGTCAAAGAAGCCATGACTTATTCTATGAAGTCAGAGAACAAGTTAGATGGAGCCTCTAACTTCAGATCATGGAAGACAAGGATTGACCTCATCCTTTCCAAGAATAAAGTGTTGGATATTGTGAAAGGAAAGATTGTGGAACCAATGTTTGAAGAAGGAAAAGAGAAGGAACCACAAAACGTTGCAATTATAGAGAAGTTCAAAGACGGTGACATCAATGCCATGAGTATCATAGTGGACTCTATAAAATATCACTTGATACCCTACATCTCTCATCTTGACTCATCGAAGAAGATGTACGATGCCCTAAAAAGACTCTTCTCAGTCAGAAACATTGGACAAGTCATGAGTCTGAAGAATGAGCTTCGTGACATGAAGATGAATGATGATGAAAACATACCATCATACTTTGTGAGAATCTCTCAGTTAAGAGATCAACTACAAGCTATTGAAGAGATCATTTCAGAGAAGGAATTGGTAAACATAGTACTCAGTGATCTTCCCAAGACGTGGGATGCATTTTCTGCAAGAATGAACAAAAGGAAGGAGAAAATACGAAGCATTAGTTGTCGAAGAAAAGGAACCTACAAAGAAGACTAAGAAGGATGAAAGAGACTTCTTCTTCTAAAGGTAACAATGGTCTTCTTATTTCTTGTACATATCTTATCTGTATCATCTCTATACATATCTTGTATATCTATCTCTTGAAAGATAATGTGTTCCAAGAAGAACTATACCTATGGAAGAACAACAAGATAAGGATTGATATCATTAGATAATACACATGAAAGGATGAAATATGTCAAACAAATCACGTGGAAGCTATTGCAAGATAAGCCAAATCAATCATGAAGAGACTTAGAACAAGAAAAGACAGAAAGAAGTCAGCAATCAAGAGGAAATTAGAGAAAGACTTATGATTTTTTGTAGAAGACAACAAGACGTAAGTGTGGACTCTGTTAGACAAAGAGAGCCAATTATATACTGTAGAAGACAACAAGATGGAAGCGTGGACTCTATTAAACAAAGAGAGCCAATTATATACTGTAGAAGACAACAAGATGGAAGCGTGGACTCTATTAAACAAAGAGAGCCAATTATATATTGTAGAAGACAATAAAGATGCAGACGGAAGCATGGACTCTGTTAGATGGAGTGAGTCAATTATATGCACTCATACATGAAGCAAGGATTAGGAGGGAGCTAATCCTATGATCCATTGAATATGATGAAGTATATATCCATGGTAGAATCCATGAAAGACAATACGTGTTCAGTTCAACCTCAGAAGAAGTCTTCTTCGAAGAGAATCCTTAAAGTATCCCTGGTTGTCCATCCACATCTGTGATCCTATGATGAAAGTAAGAAATGGAATATTTAGGGCATGGAATATATAAGAAACTCCATGGACCCAAGAGCTAAAGAAAAACATCAGGAAGAACATGAATATTCCAATAAAGAAAGAGAAGACATAACAACCAGTCATTATATTAAGAATCACAAGATTACCAGCCTGATATGAACTCAATAAAAGAAATCAAGCAGAGGAAATGAAAGTCGTGATGAAGAATAGTGTATGAAATACTTATGAATGAAAGCATTGCGAGATCTAGAACTAGAGGTTCTCCCAGATGGAGGGAGAAGACTATGATGATTACTTGTTCTAGTACACCAGACATATCTCTACATGAGTCATTATATCATCCACAACATCCTTGAGTTGGAGTTCTACATCA
>ML781264.1:725036-776734 GCA_009831015.1 Picea engelmannii
AAGATTTTCTATAACAAAGATATTGTATCAAGATGATTACTCAGTAGATTAGATCTCATTATGATAGAAGAAGTGCCACATGGATATGTTCCAGTTTTCCAACAATGATATACTCTATTGATCAGAGCTACATGAAGCCTTCAAAGAAAACCAGTGTTCCATACCAAAGTACATTTGAAATCAAGCATTACATTATCCGTAATGAAGTCTAGAAAGGAGAAAGTGGTTCTCCAATACATATCTCCACAGATGTTCAGATAAGCAGACATTTTGGTAAAAGATGAAAGCGTTTGCGTACTCAAGTTGGAGCTCGCGGAGACAACTTCCTTATTGAAAAAGGAAGAGATGACTCCCAGGTTGGGAGGGAGCACTAAAAATATTATTGAAGACATTCATTGAAAAATAGTCTAGCTTAGACAGATTCTTTCATGTTCGGAAAGTGGATTGAGATTTATGACAGACAGGGATTTCCCAATGTGGTTAACATGGGAAATGGTCAAGATTACTTATGTATCATAGACAATGACTTCCCATTGTGGTTAACATGGGGAGTGGTCTAGGTCAATCTCTCTTCTTGAGGGTTACTCAAGAAGATTGGCCCACCTCGTCGGACAACAATTTCTCATTGTGGTTAACATGAGGAATGGTCTGTTTTGGAGGTTGATGCAGGACAATCTTTTCCTCTTTTGGTTAACAGAGGAAATGGTTTGGACAATCATTCCTTAGGGTTTATACATTCTCTCCAGGGTGCATTTTGATTAGTGTAGGAAGAATGGCCTAGGGAGGGGAATGGTCCAGGCTCAACAATCAGGGACAAGTATTCCTTAGGGTTTATACATTCTCTCCAGGGTGCACTTTTATTAGTGTAGGAAGAATGGCCCAGGGTGGGGAATGGTCCAGGTTCAGAAAATAGGACAATTATTCTTCCTTGCTTGAGAAGAATAGTCCAGATATCTCATTTTTCTACTCTGAGGGAAGATATTCTTTCAGATCTCACAGATGTGAGTGAAAGATTGGCCTAGATGATTCCGTTTATATCATAACATTGTTTTTGTGCAGGTTGATATCAGATGATTGTTATGTAGACTATATGACAGTAGATGTATACTACTGTGGTGGATGTGTTCCACTGTTCGTGACTATACGTTGYTGATCAAGTACTTGTGTGTTACTTGGTGTGGTAGTGTACCACTGGATTGTAGTTATGTACTACTATGGATAGACACAGTTGTGTTCTATTTTGTTTCGATTTCCTTGAAGACTATCAACAGTATTGGACGGATAATCAAAGGACAAAGATTTCCCAGATGGAAAATGGTTCAGAACATTTACTCTTCTAGATTAGAAGAATGGATCTTGTATCACTCTGTGGAGTGAGCATCATGTCTGATTACTCAGATAAAGTATGGTTTCGAGAGATGATGCAAATGATGACACTGATGATGATGGTGGTGCTCATGATCTAGTCATGATCTAGTCTATACAAGTATGTTGATGCTACCGGGTGAATGATATGTTTTTGTGCTCAAGACCATTACCTGTAATACCTCCTAGCTAGGAGGGAGTGTTGATATTATGGTAGCTGTGGGAGGTATTTACCTTCACGTGTAAACTTGACGAGGATAGAATAATCTGGGAAGCAAGAAGAAACCCTAATGAGTTGGCTAATAACCCTAGAAGACTTGTCGGCTCAAGAAGATAATTTATATTAGGTTATTAGCCTCCAAGAGAAGAAGTCAACCAGAAATAATAATATATACTGAACAGAAAAATACCCAGAATGAGAATTTGGCCCATGCAGTTAGCTAGAATTAGTATAAATACAGGAGCCTAGTTCTCATTCTGGCGGGCAGTCTTAGAATTGCAGAGAAACAACTTGTGCACACTGCAGTGCCCAGTCTTGTGCGCAGAGGAGAGATGCCATTGCAACTACTGTAGCTAGAAAATCACATTTGGCTTGGAATAACTCTTGTCTAGGGTTTGGAACATCTGATCAACTATTGTTGGTGCGTTATCCTTGGGGAAAGGTGCGCTACCCTTTGTTTGGCTATCTAGCCTAGGGTTTGCTTCCAGAGTGATTCTTTGTCAAGGTTAAGGTGCTCGGAGGGTGGCTTCGGCCTATGGTTGGGTGAAAATAGAGATATTGTCAATGGTAAAAGGAGAAAATCCATTATATTCTAACACAGTCGTCGACAAGTTCCTTTGAAAAACCTTATCACTTAGACAATTTTGGCCAAAACCCTGGTGAATATGGGTCGTCGATCTCCTAGTCAAACTAATCTCGACCGTTGATTTCCTATGAATTCCCAAATGACATAAAATGAACACGGACCTTCGATCTTCCTCATTTTTCAAACCAACGAAATGAATCTCAGTCGTTGATCTAGTAACTTTGTCAAACTTTGAAACTTTATCAATTTTTAAAATTTTCAAGGAGGAATCTAGGTCGTCGATCTCAGTCATTGATTCTCTGAACTCTGCTCCATGCTACATCAACCATTAAGACATTAAATTTTCTTGACTTCACAAGCCGAATTTGACTTTGCAACTCTACAGATTGAATCCATTCACTTCTCAAACAACCCCGAGCCATCTAAAGATTTGAATGCACTCATAAATTTGGGGATTTCGCTCTGATCTCTTCATTTCCCCCCCAAATTCACATAGAATGAAACCCACAATAGAGAATTTTTCTAATTCACACTTGTACTGGCCCATACCATTCATTTATTTGAACCAAAATCTCTAAAACCAATCTGTAACATACCCAACCACCAGTAGGCTAGGCACTCTACTCCAAAACTTACTTCAAGACTTATCTTGAATTTTCCCACAATAATTAATTCGAAAAGAAGTATGAAATATTTCAATAAACACACATACAATAATAAATATTCATGCTAAAACATAAAAAAATAACAGCGTGTCATGCACAACAAATAACCAACAAACATGCACACATAAATACATCTCTCAGAGATAATAATAATAATACACATCAGAATATGCATTACACATAAAACACAAAGAGAACTTATCTTTGATTAAACCATAAATAATTGGATGCAGACCAAGGACATTCCTCCCAACCATAGACATTGTTGTTCCAATTCTCAACAACAGGTCACCCCTAAGCCAGGGCTATGAATCCACAAGGACGGGTCCTAGGCGAAATATAAAACACACAGTAGTTGGCTAATTAGCTCTTAGTTTTTTCCAACCACATAGAAATCCTAATTTCCATCTCTCTTTCCCCTTCATCATGCACAACCCAAAGAAATGAACCCCTTTCTCTACTGTGCAGTCCCTTAGGTTGCTCCATTTCTCTCCAGGGCTCTAGTGCTACTAGTCAGGAAATCTCCATGCTGGAAACTCCAAGGATTCTTAGCTGTGACAATTCTTTCAAAACTACCATCAATCTCATGCCCACAGGCATCCATTCCAACCTGAAATGATCAGTAATTCCTCACATCCATCTCACAATGACTCTCCTCCTCCTGCCATTAGTTTCCATGCTCAACCCAAGAGAAAATGAATTAGCAAGAGTGGAAATGAGGAATTATCAAAATGAAATGATTAACCAAGAAGAACCCCCAAACATCCCACAAGTAAGGTTTATATATAATTACAAGAGCCAAGAAACACATGGCCTCCCCAAGAAGCTCATGTAACCACTTTTCTCAATGAAAACCAAAATGGGTAAATAAAATATAATAAAAAGACTTAGCCCCTTTATCCCCCTCTCTCGTGGAATCATAGCCCCCTATCTCGTGTCCTTTTATGTCTTGTAAACAATGATATATTTTATTAATATATATATATATATATATATATATATATATATATATATATATATATATATATATATATATATATATATATATATATATATATATATATATATGTATGTATTACATTTCTAGGTACTCCCACCCCTTTCCAACTTTACTGGCTCACCAACCTAAGTCACATTTACATAATACATTCTAGTTCATAGGGATCAAAATTGTGGTGTTACAGAGCATGGAGAACGGTTGGTTGACCCGTCCTCAATGATGGTATTCCCATCATGGCTATCAGATGGAAGGGTTAGTTTAGTATTATTCAAGCATTGTATTCTCATGGAGGGGGAGCATGGGGAATGTTTGTACAACCCTTCTTGAGGGATGGTATTCATGGTGTGGGGTATCTAGTGGAAGGGTTGGTTGAACCTTCTTCAAGCAATTTTTTCGTAAAAGGGGGATCTCGGGTAAGTGTCTTTCGACCCTTCCTCTGATATAGTATTCACATGAAGAGTGAGAATGGAAATAGGTTGAATAACCCTTATTTAATGATGGTATTATCATCATAGGTGTATGGAAATAGGGTCAACTGACCATTCTTTAATCACAGTATTCTCATGGAGGGGAAGCATGGAGAATATCCAAACAACCCTTCTTGAGGGATGGTATCCATGTCAGTAGGTATCCATTGGAAGAGTTGGCCAACCATTCCTCAAGCAAAGCTTTCACATAATGGGGACCCCTTGGAAGGGTCGTCCCACCCTTCCTCTAACATAGTATTATCATGGAGGGGGAGTGTTTGGTTGGTTTTGTCACTATATTAAGAAAAATTTCCCTTTCTATATCTAGGATGTAAATCTATATAACAAACAATTGTTAGTGAAGACCATCAATTAGACTAGAATTGCAATCCACATAAAATAGAAGCACGTGATAGAGACTTGAAACTAGTTTCCTTGTGAATTCTTCTTGTTTGAATTGTGGAACCAATGATTTTATGGAGATGCTTGGGAGGCCAAGGTACTCCTCGTGAGCTTCAATTTATCATGTAGAATAGCCTAACAGTACTCGATCTAGGCTTAAATATTTAACTACTTTGAATCATTCCACTTCAAGTGTGTGAGAATACGTACACAAATTTTGAAGGAAAGGTCATGTGACTCATGTAAGTGTGTCAATGAAGGAAGGTTGTGCAATTTTTTTCAAACTATGATTTTTTTTTTACTAAGTTTCTTCAAATTATTTTTTTTCCATTGTATAATAGGCATGAGGTATCCTTGTTATGTTGCATTGATGACATTTTTTTATGATCATCTGAATATCCTTGTGAGAAATTTTTAGGTGATAATTGTTTCCCCTTGATGTATGAGGCTAGGATATACCATATAGCCAAAATGCATCATCATTTTCTATCTCAAATGCTTGTAGCCTATAATAAACTATAGAGGGAAAGAGATTTGTGACTAAGAAGAAAGGATGTCCCTTTGGAGAAGTGATGAAACCCACATACAAAGAACCAAAAATCCTTGGACAAATGATTTCTTTATATAAATGAGGTGGGGATGTCCCATGCTCCTAAAATTACAAAAATACAATACAATAGAATAAATTTGTGTTTGGGGCTTATATCTGAGCATGATGAAATTTCTAGAAGAGAGTTAATGTTGTTGAAACTGGAAAACATGTGATGTAAAAATATGCATCACCCTCATGGGAACTAGTAACAACAAAGAGATTCTTTGATAAGAGGGGTCCCTAGAACTTGAAGGGATAAATTGTGATAAGTGATCATGCTTGATGGCATTAATAGCATGAAAATCCTAGGGATACCCAACTAGAACTAGAAGTTTCAACTATCAAAATGTATGAACCATCTTTATGTGTAAATGAGTTGACGTCGAACATCAAGGGGGGTGTTATAATCAGAGAGTAATGATGACTCTACCTATTCCACTTAAGGTCCACCATTGTTAATGGGAATGGGGACAAAGATACAACAACATTCCTAGAAAACATGAACTGATGTCAACAATAATGAAGATGTGACTATAAAGGATGAAGGGTCCCTTGAAATAAATTGAGGATAAACCATATACCAAACTGTAATGGGAGGTAATTTTGATCATTATGGATGAGGTTTTCAATGAGGATGAGACTCAATACTTTCCATTAAGTGGAGAATAAATGACATCTAGAAATTGTGGTGGTAAAAAACCAACTCAACATAAGATGATGTGGTGTTGAAGAAATAATTAGATATGCTAAGTGGAATCCAAACTAGGATTGAGGGTAAGTGGATGTAAATGGATAGGTAGATAATGGAGGAAAATCTAGGAATCTCAGTGATGGATTTTGGGATACATGTGGTGCTAAAAACAATTAGAACTATGCAAACATGGGCGAATCGGTGAAAATGCACCAACCAGGGGAAATTGGGACTACTTCTGGGTTTGAAAGAGATTCCATGGGATGCAATGGTATGAGTATTGGTGCTTCCCTCATAAATAATGTTCTTTTTACAAGTAATAATGAATTAAAGAATGTAAAAAAAATGGGTAAATTAGAAAAAAGGATATGTTTGTCCCAGTTGTGTGATAAAACAAATCTCCCATGTGTGGCAAGAGTAATAAGAGTGCATGGGGCGAGGGGGGGCCTTGGATAAGTCTCCTTGGGGTTTGCATTAATGATGAATTGGAATGAGAATGGTCTACTAATATTGAGGGAGATGATAGGTCAATGACAATGTAGTAAATCATTCAACATATCCAACAATAAAAAATATGAAGTGCTAGAGTTTGAGGGAATGGGTTGGCATTATGATGAGAAAGATATATGAGGATTATTCCCATAAATGTAGACTATCTGGACTCCCTCTCCATGGGAAAAATAGCATGGGTGTTTATAATGAAATGGGTTTTAAAACCAAGTAAACCCATGAAGGTGGAGTGTTATTGTCCAGTACCAACTACATGCATGTGGAATTGGGTGAATTTGCATGCGAAGTTGGGAAAGAAGTTGTAAAGGAATACTTGGGGGGATTGATACTAGGAAACAAAATGAATTCAAAGGGAGTACAAACATCCCAATTTGAAGAAGTATACATGAAGGGACATTGTGAAGGGCCTTATTGTGTTCATCGAGGAGACTAAAAAGGGCCTCCCAACAAATACCTACACATATGAAATTGAATACCTGACATAAAATTTCTCATAGTGTGAAATTTGGTGGTGAAAATGGTGTAAAAAGGGACTTAGTGAGATCACATACCTATTTTTTGAACTCTTGGTAGGGAAAATGGCCCTGGAATGAACAAAGAGAAAGTGGTTTCTAAAGGGTAGAACTTCCTCAGGTACAACCCATTGATGGGGTTCTTGAAGAGATCATATTTAGGATAAGCAAGTATGTATGCTCCCCGAGTTAGGCAGTGCTTGATGATGACGGGGCCTTGCCAAAGAGGCTCAAACATTCCTAGGCATAGGGTGTAATTGGTGACATAATAAGAAAGGGCAAGGTCATCATCATTTAATTAATGAGGGTGGACCTACTAGTCATATGTGGCCTTGGAGTGATTTTTGATAACTTCATTATTTCTCAATGAAGATCGATGATCCTCATGATTTTTGTCAAAAACTATAAGGTGGTGCTTGAGAGGTGTGTGAGAGGTGTGGTGTTCAGAAGGAGTTCAACCACCATTGGTAGAGAGTTGGTATCTCACATGAATTGGTAGAAATACTTACACTCCATTGATGAGGTGGAAAGGGGTGAATATTAGGGACCTAACCTCCCTAACCCCTCAAGTAGGTAGAATAATATATTTTCCATGTAATAAAGGCCAAAATTGGTTAATAAGGCCTATTTAATAATGTGAACAAGTCTAATGTAAGAAGAATTAATATAAGCTTTCACTTCCAGAAAGTTCTTCCTCTAGAATGTTCTTTAGAAGATAGAATTGGTATAAATAAGAGTAGAAGGCATGAGAAAGTCTTGAGAATTATTGCAATAGATCTTTTCTCTGGTGAAGGTTTCCCCCTCGAAGAGGCAAGTGAACTTGGATTTCTATCAATAAAGGTATCATTGTTGATATTGGTATTCTCTATATTTTGTTGTTCCTTTAGTATTTGTTGTAATATTATTGTTTCTGCTTATTATAACACATTTGGTACCTTACGATTGGTATCAGAGAACTTTCCTCTATAAACATTGTGGGATTTATTTTCTTCAAGATAGATATGTGTACTATTGATGTCTTTAAAGCACATAGATCCATTGTTCAGTAGGTAAAACTATGGCTGGGCAATATTACATGCGGGAAATAAAGACGGTTTCATAGGGTTACTGAAAAAAAATGTTTCACCTTGTTGGAAACCTTTGTAACCCATGTTGGTACCCCTTTGAGTAGTACCACATCAAACATAATCTGTACACAACCATCACTTGCATGTACATGACCATCCCTTGCACGTACCGTCAGGTATATCAAGAGTCCCCTAGGTCTCTTGAAACTAGCTCTAGATTAGTCGAACGACCGCCTGACTATTATAGTGACACAGAGAACATAACTCGAGAAGATACTCTCTAGTACTTGGGTAATCCGGTAGTACGAATAAGAGTACGACACCCTTAATTTGGATCTATCCCATTGAATTCCTCTCTTCTCCTTGATCACCATGGTACCTATTATTTTTAATCCCTTTCCCATGGAACCAACCCCCTTCCTGACACCATTATTTGGCACCTATCCCATTGGATTTCTCTTTTTTCCCTAATCACAGTGGTATATATCACTTATCAACCCTTTTTTCAGTGGATCCGCTTCCCCTCCTAGGCACCCCTCCTTCCCAAATGGCCACCACTTACAACCAAGACCTTCAAGATGAAACCAAATAGAACAAGGAGAACATCGAGAAACTAAATTTTGATATGGATTCGATCAATTCCAAATTGGAAATCTTCCAGGACCAAGTCAAGAATGAATTTGACTCCATCGATAACAAATTCACGGGAAAATTTGACTCCATACAATCCACTCTCAACTAGTTGTTGAATTGATCCCATGGCCCTCCCTTCTCTGGCCACCCGTCACAATTAGATGGAGCTAACTCCTCTCATACTATGGCCTTTCATTCCAAATCCTTTCATTGTGACCCTTGTCTTCCTCGAGTGGAGGTCAATAAATTTGATGGCTTTGATCCCACATGCTGGGTCACTCAAATGGAGCATTATTTTTATTTGCATGGAATTACTGATGATTTGGACAAACTTTGTTATGGTGTTCTCTATATAGATATTGAACAATGGAAATTGTGGCATTAGCATAAAAATTCACGCTAGGGGTATGTTTATTGGACACATTTTGTTGCATATATTTATGAATGCTTTGACACAGAAACCCACAATTTAGGTCATTTTACCAAGTTGAAACAATATGGAACAATGGAAGACCTTATGACATCCTTTGGGCACTTATATTTTAGAACGGAGGGCATGTTTGATGCCTTCTTCAGGGACTTCTTTATCAGTGGCCTAAAGGATGAAATTTGCACCCAGGTTCTCATGGCTCACCTCTAGACTTGGTTGGAAGCTACTAAACATTGCAAAGAAGAAAAAAACATTATCTCTTCCTAAAACATAAGACCCTCCTTTATTCCTCTCCATAGAACCACCAATACCGCCCCTCCTTCTACTTCTCTCAAGATCCAAAAAATAACTAGAGAAGAAATGGTTGAATGCCAACTCAAGGGACTTTGCTATGATTTTGATGATAAATGCTTTATGGGGCACAAGTGCAAAGAACAAAAGATTCTTATGTCTATTTCTAAGGATGGTTCCAATGAGGATGCTAATGTTTCCCCTATTGAAGAGATACCCCAAGAATATGATCCTTCTCTACCCTCTAACTTTCCCGAAGTTGAATTGATAATTTCACTAAGAACCCGCACTAGTTTCTCTACTCCCCAAACCCTCAAATTAATTGGCTAAATTAAACATAGGAAAGTCATCATCCTAGTTGACAGTGGCAGCACCCACAATTTTATTCATCACTGCATTTCCCAAGAAGTCAATTTCTATATATGTGCAGTCAACAATTTTCGCATCATGATTTCCAATGGTTGTTCCATGAAATGTGGGGGGAGTTGTGAAATGTGCGCCTACAAATTGGTCAGTACCACCTAAAATCTCATATGTTTTCTATAGACATGGGAAACTGTGATATAGTGCTCAGTGTTGAACGGTTATGCACTCCCAGCCCCATTACCATGGATTTTAAATATCTCACCTTGTAATTCGAACAAGAGGGAAAATAGTATAAGTTCCAAGGAATCACAATAGTATCACCTAAGATCATTAACTCCCACCAAATGGAAAAGATACTCATAAAAGGTCATTCTAAAATTATTACCCAACTCCATTATTTTCAAGTCCTTCATACACCCTCTGTGCATCCTGACCTCCAATCTATAGTGTCTTAGCACAAAGCTATTTTTAACACCCCCCATGGCCTTCCCCCTTCCCGTGGAATCCATGATCATTAAATTCATCTAGTCCTCGACAATATTTCCCACAATGTTTTCCCTTATTGTCATCCTTTTTCCCAAAAAAATGAAATTGAAAAAATTGTTCAAGAATTACTAGAAGTGGTTGTTATCCGTCGAAGTACCAATCCATATTCTTCTCCAGTATTCATGGTACTCAAGAAAGAACGCACTTGGTGCATGTGTCCATATTTTCATGCCCTCAAAAAAATCACAATCAAGGACAAATTTCCCATCCTTGTCATTGATGAACTTTTGGATTAATTGAGTGGTGCTCAATACTTTACCAAAATTGATAATTGTTCTGGATACCACCATATATGTATGAAGGAAGAAGACATTCCCAAGACTACTTTTCGAGCTCATGAGGGTCACTATGAGTTCTTGGTCATTCCCTTTGGCCTGTGTAATTATCCCTCGACTTTTCAAAGTCTCATGAATAATGTATTTTGTCCCTTCCTCCATCAAATTTTCTTAGTTTTCTTTGGTGATTTTCTCATCTATAGTAAAACTTGGCAATCCCATATCGCCTATGTGGTTAAAGTTATCCATCTACTATCTCAGCACCAACTTTTTCTCAAATGGTATAAATGTGCTTTTGGAGCCTCTGAAGTTGATTACCTAGGTCATACTGTCATGAAGGATGGTGTATGGGTAGATCTTAATAAAATTAAAGCTATGAAGGATTGGCCTCACCCTAAAACTCTTAAAAGTTTGTGTGGTTTCCTGGGTTTAACAGACTATTATTGCAAGTTTGTTTAGAACTATGGAAAAAATTGCAGCTCCTCTCACTTCTCTCCTTAAAAATAATTCTTTCAGTTGGACTCCAACATCTAATTAATCCTTCCAAGCCTTGAAATATGTTATGTGCACAACTGTTGTCCTAGAACTACCAGACTTCACTGAAACTTGTGTCCTAGAATGTGATGCATTAGGGAAAGGAATTGGGCCAGTCTTCATGCAAGATGGATGACCTTTATCTTTCACTATCAAACAAGTATCAGAGAAACATTTTGGAAAATAAACCTATGAAAAGGAAATGTTGGTTATTCTACATGCAATGGATCTTTGGTGTCCTTATTTATTATGGCAATTCTTCCAAATTAAAATTGATCATCGTAGCCTCCAGTATTTTCTAGAACAAATAATTTCATCCCCGAAGAAACAAAAATGGGAGACCAAGTTTTTTGGATATGATTATGATATCATATACAAGAAGGGTAAATAAAATTTGGTTGTTGATGCTTTTTCAAGGAAATATGAAGAAGAAGGGTCCCTTTTTTCCCTCTCATTCATTGTAGTAGACTATATTCAGACCATTCTCTAGGAATGGTTGCAACACCCCAAACTTTCTAGCCTAATCCAAAAATTACAACAGGATCCTCAAGCTTCTCCAGGGTACTCTTGGCACAATGAAGAGCTTCGCTATAAAGGTCACTTGTATTTAAGAAAATGTTTGAATCTTAAATTCATAGTGCTCTCTAATTTTCATGCTTCACCTACAGTTGTGTATTCAAGGTTTATCAAAACCTATGAATGGGTCAAACGTTCTTTTTTCTAGGATGGCATGAAACAATACATCTGCACCTTTGTGGTTGAATGTGATACATGTCATTGCAATAAGGGAGAAATATTCAAATATCTAGGCACACTCCATCTGCTCCCAATTCCACCTTTTATTTGGAGGGATATTTCTATGGATTTCCTTGTCGTCTTACCTAAATCGAGAAATAAGTCAATCATCATGGTGGTAATATAGATTCTTTCCAAATATACTCATTTATGTGCTCTTCAACAACCATTCACAACATCCATAGTAGCTCAAATTTTTATGGGTAGTATATTCAAACTCAATGGCATGCCTCATTCTATTATCTCCGACCATCATCCAAATTTCACCAAAATTTTTTGGCAAGAATTGTCCAGGCTCCAATGAACCTAATTACATATCAACACCGCCTATCATCCCCAGACTAATGGACAAAATGAATATGTCAACAAGTATTTGGAAACATATTTTCATTGTTTTGCATCTGACAGAAAAAATCAATGGGATCATTGGTTATCCCTAGCTGAATGGTGGTACAACACATCTTACCATATTGCCACTCGCATGACACCCTTAGAAGTAGTATATGAGAAAAAGGCATCATCGGTTCTCTCATGCATACTAGGTGTCTCTGAGGTTCAAGAGGTTGAAAACAATCTTATGGTTAGAGCATCCATTATCCATACCCTCAAAGAAAATTTGGCCCTGACTCAGAATTGCATGAAGCAACAAGCAGATCAGGGTCATTCTAAATGTCAATTTGTTGAAGGGGACCCAGTGTTTCTTCATTTGCAACCTTAAATGAAGAGTTCACTCAAAGTTGAACACTGATAGAAACTTACCCCCAAATTTTTTGGTCCTTATCCAATTCTCAAGCGATTGGGGTCTGTGGCCTACCATTTAGCTCTGCCCAGTCACTCTAAGATCCATCCTATTTTTCATGTCTCATGCTTAAAGAAAATGATTGGAACTAAGTTCCAGACTCAAACCAATCTACCAGAGTTGGATGAAGAAGTTTTCATTTGGTTGTAGACACAAGTAGTCTTGGACCATTGCGAGAGTTATCTTCATTAGTGCACCATTAATGAAGTGTTATTTTAGTGGAAGGATATGCATCCAAAAGATGCTACCTGGGAATCAAATACCATTTTGCAACAATTTCCTCATCTAAAGCCTTGAGGACAAGATTTTTTTCAAGGGGGAGGTCATGTTAGGGACCTAACCTCCCTAACCCCTCATGTAGGTAGAATAATATATTTACCATGTAATAAAAGATGACATTAGTTAATAAGGCATATTTAATAATGTGAACAAGTCTAATGTAAGAAGACTTAATAGAAGCCTCCACTTCTAGAAAGATATTCCTCTAGAATGTTCTTTAGAAGACAGAATTAGTATAGATAGGAATAAAAAGCATGATAAAGTATCGTCTTGAGAATTATTGTAATAGAGATATTCTCTGCTAGAGGTTGCCTCCTCAAAGAGGCAAGTGAACTTGGATTTCTATCAATAAAGGTATCATTGTTGGTGTTGTTATTCTCTATATTTTTTCGTTCTGCTGGTATTTGTTGCAATATTATTGTTTCTTCTTATTATAACACATATGATACCTTACATTGAACACTATGGTATTCTTCATTGAGGTAATATAAGCCTAAATTGAAAACATTAGTATTTGAATGCAAGATGGTTTTGATGATTTTATTGATAGCCTCAACTTGGCCAATTGAATGTGGATAGTACGGGGAAGTGAATTCATGGGTAAACATAAGTAGAAAGGATAGTTATTGAAACACATCATTATTGGAATTTTTACCATGGTTTGAGACTTTCTACTAGGAGACACCGAAGTGAGTGATGATGTGGCTAAAGAAGAAGTGGGTGGTAGTATCCACCGTGTTCTTAAATGTTGGCATGGCTTCAACTCACTTTGTGAAATGGTTTACGACCACAAGAATGTACTTGTGGCCCCTTCTATATGGGGTATTTCACATCATAAATTTGATTCCCCACTTGTAGAAGGGACCATCTACGATGGAAAGGTGCATAGGAGCTGGTGGAGATCTGGTTTTGTGAGTGAAAACCTAACACTTCACACATATTTTGACCACATGAATGCAATCATGGAAGAAAGTAGGCCAACAATAATTGACCTGGGTGACATTTTGGGTGGTGGACATTCCTGACAAATTTCCATCATAGACCCTTCTGTGATAGTCATTGATAACATGTTCAACTTCATTCAGGGTGAGGCATCGACGTAAGACTATATCTACTCTTCGCCTATGTAGGACATCTCCAATGAGGATATATCGAGGAGATTGTTGGTATATGTATCAGTGATCATCCCAAGAGAGGTGTGGGATGAAATTTTGCATGTTGAAGGTAGGTTAATATGTCACCATACCATAAGTCATTTAATGAATTAGAAATGTGTGCTCATCTAGGAAGTTAATGTTGGACATGGTGTCAGCATTCATGTCAAAGGAGACCAATATGTTCAATATTGGACATAGTGTATGTTGATGGCATTGATGGAAAGAGGATAAATATGGTCACCAAGAACTTGATTAATGTTTATGTATTCATATCAGTATCCTAGCAAAAGTTTACGTTGAATTATGTTACTGACATCCATTCACAGAAGAAGCAATTGAACAGAAGTGAAGGGCTTGTTCACTCCATGAAGATATCATTGAAATACCTTTACAATGGAACCTCAAAAAGAAGTTATTGTTCTCTAAATACAAGAAGAAATGGTCAAATCTGGTGCTTCAATAGAATACAACAAGTGTTAAGGATCTAGTATAAAAATATCAACAAGTTTCCTTCAAAGAACCTCATGTACCCTCCACCTCACACATTTTTCAGGGAAACAATTTTTTTGTTGGCTAATTGGGCATGTTTTGCACAAAACCCATGTCGTATAATTTTAAAATTCATTTTCATCGTTCCTGAATCTTCGTACGAAAAATCATTGTCTGATTTGAATGTCTTTTAAAATTAAAATCAGTTAATAAATATAAAAGTCAGCATTTGTGTTAATTAAATGAAGAGGTGCAATGTTTTATTATTAAAAAGACACATTGGTTCATTTTATCTTTTACAAAAATACACATTGTTTCAATATCATATACCTCTTGAGAGACTATATAAATAGAGAAAAATGGTAAGAAGGAATGTGTCTTTGTAGTCTACATCAAAAGTAGTAGAAGAGTCCAAGAAAGAAACTGTAAACATTTTTATGCAGTGAGGGTGGTAGGGAGGAGATCGAGAGGATTGAATTCCTCTGTAGGTTAAATCCTATTTCACAAGGGAGTTCGTTCTTCCTAGAGTTGGTACTATGAAACAAGGGAGTTGGTTCTTCCTAGAGTGGGTTCTCTGAAACAAGGGAGTTGGTGCTTCCTAGAGTTGGTGCTCTAAAACCAGGGGATTGGTTTCTCCTTGAGTTGGTGTTCAGAATAAGAGAGATTGGTGTCTCTCACACAATTGTTACATGAACTTGTTATTGTTATATTTAAATTTATGTATTGAGTACATTTTTCTTGATTGATTGTTATGATTAATTAATTTGTTAATTAATAATTATTAAAATTTCAAAAGAAGAAACAATATTGATTCACCCTCCCCCTCTCAGTATTGGCCAATATTTCAACAATTGGTATCAGATCGAGTGCCTTCACCACAGTTTAGCCACTGGAAGGTAGATTCTTAAGAGATCAAATGGATCAGCAAGAAGGAATGCCCTCCAACAGAGCACCATTGTTAAAAGGAATTGATTATGCTTTCTGGAGTATAAGAATGAAAAACTATTTGATGGCCCTTGGATATGATGTTTCAAAATCTGTTAAAAATGGTTACACTGCTCCATCTAATCCACCTACTCATATTGTTGCAAAGAAGTTCTGCAATGACAATTCAAGAGTTGTTAATGCCATTCTTGGAGGATTAGCAAATCCTATATTTGTAAAAGTGATGCATTGTAAATCAACAAAGGAAATTGTGGATAAACTGAAGATCATCTATGAAGGAGATGGAAAGGTCAATAAAGATGAACTTCAAACACACAGAGGGAAGTTTGAGAGTCTGAAGATGAAAGAGGAAGAAAACATTGCAGAATATTTTCAAACAATGGATGAAATAGTCAATTCAATCAAAGCATTGGGAGAAGAGCTAAAAGACAAGATTATTGTAAAAAAGGTGTTGATATGATTACCAATGAGATATGATTCCAAGGTATCTACCTTGGAATATCGAGAAGATCTTGAAAACCTTACAAAGGATGAACTTCATGAGATTTTTATGGCATATAAAATGAGAATCAGAAAAGAAAAGTCATCAAAAAATGGAAACAACCTTCAAAGCATCAAAAGAAACAAGAAACCATAAGCATGTGCCAAATGAAAATCGATCAGATATATCAGATGAAGAAGAGGCCAACTTTATAAGAAAACTCAAGAAAGAGTATGGAAAATACAAAGGGAAGTTACCCTTCAAATGCTTCAATTGTGGAAAAATTGGACACTTCACTAACAAATGTCCCTATCCCAAACAAGAAGATAACGATGATGAAGAAGCTTACAATCATAAAGACCATAAAAAAACAAAAAGAAGAAAACCTTTTACACCAAAGAGGACAATAGTTCATCTGAAGAGAGTGAATATGAAGAGTCAGAAAATCTATTTATGGGTATAGAAACCCAAAATAATATTTCTAAAAATAATTTTGATATTGAAGAAAACTCTGAGGATGAAGGAGAAGTGGACCTAGAAGCACAACAATTAAGAGAAAAGGAAGTTTCAAAAACCATCAAAGAATCAGAGAAAATCATCATTGACCTGAAGACTAAACTTCGAGAAGCCAAGAGAAATGAGGAAGTATTGATTAAACAACTCAATGGAAAACAACAAGATTGTAAGAATCTATAGACTGAAATTGTTCAACTAAAGAGGGAATGTGAGAAAGGAAACAACCAATCAAGATTTGAGAATAGTTCAAAAATATTGAATGACATTCTTAATAGTCAAAGATCACCAAACGGTAATATAGGACTAGGATATGATCAAGATTCAACCTATACAAAACATAATACTGACAAACAACCAATCAATTATGCATATGCTCTTAGAATCCCCTTAAAAGGGGAAGATAACAAGGAGAAAATGGTACCATTAAAGAGTGTTTCTAATAAACATAAATCAACACCCCCTACAAAAGAAAAATAAGAAAAAAGAACACAGTGACCAGAAGTACTCCCCCTAATAGATATCAACATATATTACTTGGATATTGCTACTCTTGCAATAATTTTGGACATAGAGCAATACATTGTAAATACTATTGAAAGTGAAATCTTAAAAATGTCCAAAGATATAAGAAAAACAAGAATAATACAGAGAAAAGAAACTATAATTCATTCTCTCATTTACAAGATCACAATGTTGCATGTCACAAGTGAAACAATTATGGTCATAAATCCAATGGATGTATATTTCCAATGCAATCCTTGAAGACAAGCATTCCCAACAATAAAGATAAAAAGATATGGAAAGAAAAACATGTGGAAGAAAAGGTAAAAGAATGTAAAGTAGCCCTATATGCCAAGAACACAAAGTGTCAATGGTATATTGATAGTGGATGCTCTAAGCATATGACAGGAGATAAAAGAAAATTTATGAATTTGACAAAGAAGGAAAAAGGAAGTGTCACATTTGGAGATAATGTATCTGCCAGAATACTTGCAAAAGTCACAATCACTTTGGGAAACAAGAAAAATAAAGAAGAAAATGTGCTACTAGTTGAAAATATTAAGCCTAATCTTCTAAGTGTAAGCCAAACTTATGATCAAGGACATATACTCATTTTTTACACCCATAAATGTGAAATCAAGAAGGAAGGATCAAGAAAATTAGAAGTTATTGGACCAACAACCTCAAGTAATGTATATATTTTAGATATTAAATAAGAAGAAGAATGCTACATGATTCAAGTAAATGAAAGTTGATTGTGGCACAAAAGAATGGGACACTTGATCTTTGACAATTTGATCAAATCTAGTAGAAAGAAAGCAGTGAAGGACATGCCAAAGATTATAAAACCTTCTGACCCTGTTTGTAAGCATTGCCAACTTGGGAAGCAGACAAAAGTTATATTCAAGATAAAAGAATACTCTACAACAAAACCCTTGGAGCTTGTTCACACTGACATTTGTGGACCTACTAGGACTAGAATTATACAAGGAGAACATTACTTCATGTTGATTATTGATGACTATACAAGGATGATCTGGGTATACTTCCTCAGAGAAAAATTAGAGGCATTTGAAAAATTTAATTCATTCAAAGCTGATGTGGAGAATGAGACAGATCTCAAGATCAAATGTCTAAGGTCAGATAATGGAGGGGAATTTACCTCTAACGAATTCAATAAGTTTTTTGAAGATCGTGGAATCAAGAGACGATTTTCAGCTCCAATAAATCCTCAACATAATGGAGTTGTTGAAAGGAAAAACAAAACTATTCAAGAGGATGCAAGAACAATGTTGAATGAAGCCAAACTTCCAGATAAGTTTTGGAGAGATGTAGTATATACAACAATTCACATACTCAACCGAGCACAACTTAGAGCTAACCATGACAATACACCTTATGAGCTATGGTTTGGCAAACCAACATCATTCAAACACTTCAGAGTCTTTGGGAGGAAATGTTATATTAAGAGGGATGATGATAACCTAGGAAAATTTGATTCCAGATCAAATGAGGGGACATTTCTTGGTTACTCACCAAATAAAAAGGCTTACAGATGCTATAATCTAATGTTGGACAAAATAATGGAAAGTGAAAATGTAAAAGTAGATGATCTAAAAATAAGAAAAATCAAATCTCAAGATAATTCAAAAATTGATGAATGGAGAAGAAATAGTGATGATGAAGAAGATGGCGAATCAAAAAGTGAAGAATATGTTGAAGAACTAGAAGAGAATGAACCGCAAACTGATGAAGAAAAGGATGAGGAAGAAACACCCTTGCCAAAAGCTCCATCAAAAAGAGTTCAAAAGAATCACCTTAAAAGCCAAATCATAGGGGATAAAAGTGCAGTACTAGAAACTAGAAGAAAACTTGCATTTGAATCATAATAGGCGATTCTTTCTCTGGAAGAACCCAAATCATTTTCATAAGCCAACAAGAATGAAGATTGGATAAAAGCAATGAATGAAGAACTTGACTAAATAGAGAAAAATCAAACCTAGGAACTGGTCCCAAGACCAAAAGACAAAAATGTGATAGGGACCAAATGGATTATCAAGAATAAAATTAATGAAAATGGACAGATTATAAAGAATAAATCCATATTAGTATGCAATGGATATTCCCAAGTTGAAGGAATTGACTTGGAGAAGACATTTTCCTTAGTGGCAAGATTAGAAGCTATCATAATGTTTTAGGCATTTGCATGCTTCAAAAACTTCAAAATCTATCAGATGGATGTCAAGTCAGCATTTCTAAATGGAACCTTAGAGGAAGAATTCTATTTAGAACAACCTGAAGGATTTAAGTTGACAGAAAATCAGGATTATGTATGTAAACTAAAAAAAGGCTTTGTATGGTCTTAAACAAGCTCCCAGAGGATGTTTCTCAAGGCTTGATAACTATATACAACAACAAGGATATACGAGAGGGACTACTGACAATAACCTATATATCAAAATTCAAGAACAAAATATGATTGTTGTTGTGGTATGTGGATGATGTAATTTTTGGAAGTAATTTGACTATACTGAGAAAATAGTTTTCTATAGAAATGCAAAAATAATTTGAGATGTCTTTGCTTGGTGAACTGACATTCTTCTTGGGTTTACAAGTTACTCAGACAGATAAATAGATATTCATATCCCAAACCAAATATATCAAATAATTGTTAAACAAAATTCAAATGGAAGATTGCAAACCTATGAGCATTCCCATGGTTACATGATGCAAACTAAGCTTAGATAATGATTCACCAAAGGTAGACCAAACCATGTACATATCAATGGTTGGTATCCTATTATATGCAAAAACAACAAGACCTGATATCATACAAGATATATGACTAATAGGTAGATTTCAATATTCACCTAAAGAGACTCATTTGAAGGCAATAAAAAGGATATTCATATATCTAAGAGCTACCTTGGATTTTGGATTATGGAATCCAAAAACAAAAGATTTTACATTAAATGCATATACTGATGCATATTGGGCTGGTAGTTTGGATGATAGGAAGAGCATTAGTGGAGGATCATTCTTCCTAGGAAAGTGTCTAGTATCATGGCTAAGTAAGAAGCAAACATCTATATCATTGTCAACAACAAAAGCAGAATATATTGTTGTTGCCACCTATTGCACTCAAGTAATTTGGATGAAACAAACCTTAGAAGACCTACAAGTAAAGTATGATCATTAAATTCTTATTAACTGTGACAATATCGATGCCATAAACCTTTTTAAGAATCTTGTCATGCACTCAAAAACCAAGCATATCCCAATCAAATTTCATTTTTTAAGGGAACATGTTTCTCAAAAAGTTGTTAAAGTGAAATATGTGGATACTAAAGAACATATTGAAGATATATTAAAAAAACCTTTACCCAAGAGTAATTTTGAATACCTTAGATATAAATTGGAGGTAATCTCCATATCTAATTGAATTGCACAGGTTTCATCAGAGGAGGAGTACATGGATAGTGGGAGTATAACCTCGGGGGGAGCAAAAACAAAAGCATCCCTTTTGTCATTGTTGTCAAAGGGGGAGGAGAAACAGTAAAACCCAATTAAGAAATAAGGGGTTTTTATTGTTTTTCCATCAATTCCAAAGGGGGAGAATGTTGGACATGGCGTTGGCATTGATGTTGAAGGAGACTAATATGGTCAATATTGGACATAGTGTATGTTGTTTGCATTGATGGAAAGAGGATAAATATGGTCACCGAAAACTTGATCAATGTTTATGTATTCATTTCAATATCCTAGCAAATGTTTATGTTGAATTATGTTACTGGCATCCATTCACAAAAGAAGCAATTGAATAGAAGTGAAGGGCTTGTTCACTCCATGAAGATATCATTGAAATATTTTTACAAGGGAGCCTCAAAAAGAAGTTGTCATGCTCTAAAACAAGAAGAAAGGGTCAAATTTGGTGCTTCAATAGAATACAATGGGTGTCAAGGATTTGGTATAAAAAACTCAACAAGTTTCCTTCAAAGAACCTCCTATATTGTCCACCTCACACATTTTTTTCGGGAAATTGCCCAACTATCGACTAATTGGG
Source organism: Picea engelmannii (assembly GCA_009831015.1). Classification (NCBI taxonomy): domain Eukaryota; kingdom Viridiplantae; phylum Streptophyta; class Pinopsida; order Pinales; family Pinaceae; genus Picea; species Picea engelmannii. The sequence continues at coordinate 746,214 of ML781264.1, forward strand.
CATGTTGTAGAATTTTAAAATTCGTTTCTGTCACTCCAGAATCTTCGTACAAAAATCATTGTCTGATTTGGACGGATTTTAAAATTAAAATCAATTAATAAATAGAAAAGTCATCATTTGTGTTAATTAAATGAAGAGGTGCAATGTTTTATTATTAAAAAGACACATTGGTTCATTTTCTCTTTTACAAAAAGACACATTGTTTCAATATCATATACCTCTTGAGAGACTATATAACAAAGAAAAATGGTAAAAAGGAATGTGTCTCTGCAGTCTACATCAGAAGCAGGAGAAGAGTCCAAGAAATAAACTGTAAACATTTTTACGTAGTGAGGGTGGTAGGGAGGAGCTCAGGAGGATTGAATTCCTCTATAGGTTAAAGCCTGTTTCAAAAGGGAGTTGGTGATTCCTAGAGTTGGTACTTTGAAACAAGGGAGTTGGTGCTCTGAAACAAGGGAGTTGGTGCTTCCTAGAGTTGATGCTATAAAACCAGGGGATTGGTGTCTCCTTGAGTTGGTGCTCAGAAGAAGAGATATTGGTGTCTCTCACACAATTGTAACGTGTACTTGTTATTGTTATATTTAAATTTATGTATTCAGTACATTCTTTTTGATCAATTGTTATGATAAATTATTATTTTTAATTAATAATTGTTAAAATTTTAAAAGAAGAAGCAATATTGGTTCAACCCCCCCCCCCTTCTCAGTATTGGCCAATATTTCAACAGTTAACATTCATTGATGGGTCATTAGTGTTGAATGGAAGATAAATAATGAACTTAGTGAGGGAAATCACCTTCTTACTCTTAGGAGTGATTAAATCTACATAAAATTCTTAAATAATCATCATCCATCAAGAAAAATTATCATTGATAAGTTTCCAATTGAGCAAGTATTGCATGGGGTTTCAGTTTGTGATGACTTTTTGGTGCGAAGTAAAATGTAATGGTAGTTTTTGAACTGTGTGTACATTAGATAGAGATATATTATCCTCATGATTGTATTTGAGATGAGGTCCTAATAGTTTATTTATCATGTGATAAATAAAATTCTCATAATCATCACCCCCCTACTAAACTAGCACTATGATAACAGACATGTTTGAGGCATATAGGTAAACGATATAACATTTATTGAAGTTTAGGGGGTTGATTAATGGGGTGTTGGACAAATCATGCTTTAAGGGGTCCAATGATATCTACACCTTTTCATCCCATCCAAATGGAATGTCCTAGAATAACAACAGTAAGAAACCATGTGCGCAAGTAGCGTAGTCAAGGAAAAAGCGTCACAAAAAGTTGGATTTTCCCTGCAAACTTTATAACATTTGGCAAAAGGTCTTAGGAGGGAGGATTTTTATAATATCATGGGCTTTTAAAGGGTCCACCATGATTTCTTGTTGGGATATGATGAAGCCCAATAATATTCCAAGGGTAATTCGAAACACACACTTGAGGGGGTTGAAAAGGATTTTGTACATTCGGTATATTTGAAATATGGTGTAGAGATATTCCAAATGTTGAGACCACTTCTTATATCAATCCATGATTTCATCTAGACAGACCAAAATCATTTGAGCAATATCATAGAAATCATATGTCATGACACACTAGAAGGTGGATATAGTGTTTTTTAGATCGAATGGCATAAAATAATAGAAGAAAGTGTCCCAGGGTGTGGTGAAATTCATGTTGTAGTGATTCATGTTGTGGATCTAGATTTGATTGTACCCAAAGAACCCATCCATGAAGGAAAGGACCTCATTCCCAGTGTATTCATGATAAATTTTCTTTTAGAAACACCTAGTTCAAATCCTGGAAATTAGTACAGACATGTATATTACCCTTCTTTTGATCACATGGATGAGGTTGGATACCCATGAGGTATATACGATGGGATATATGAAATTAAATTTGTGAATATTATCCATCTCAAGATTTATGGCCATGGATTTGGAAGGGTGGAGAAGCCTATGTTTATTTTGGATGAGGGATACATATGGCCATGTATCAATGTGATGTTTTACAATGGTTGGATTGAATACGGGAATTTCAATGTATGACTAGGAAAATATGTCAAAAAAATATTGAAATAGAAGTTTATATGTAGCTACTTCCTGTAGGGAACATGATGCTTAGAGGAGGATATTTTTTGTGATGCCTAATGTTACCAAAATTTCCACCTTTGTGGTGGGAGAAATAGTATCCATGTTTCCTTCTTCAAAATCATTTGGGGTTGGGATCGATTTTTTGAACCAATTGATATGCCCATGGGGGATGAAATATTTTTCTTCAACTACACAAATATATGAAGAAGGGGAAGATTGAAATGCTTCATACAAGAGGAAGAAGGAATGATGATGCATCATGTCACATGGGTGGTCAGGTGCCATAATCGAATCTAGGATTCCTTCATCTAAGTGGGAAATTGTGACGTCCCCCATCCCAACTAAGGGATATTACAATGTGTAATACTCATAAAAATGAAATTTTCTGCTAATTAAATAAATTCTTGCGGCTTACAGCTATGAATTACATACACATTTAACTGTTCAATGTTACTATTATTTAGATGCATCTACAACATACCAAAACAACATGAAATGAAACTACTGAAATCAATTTCAACATTCTATAAATCAATTTGATACACAGAGTTAATGCACAACAAATAAACTCATAATACAAACAACAACAAGATAAAACACTTATCTTTTATAACCAGTTGTGAAACCAGCTTCTTGGGATGGATGTTCTACCCAACCATAGACTTTTTGTTCCAAATATCAACAACAATTCACCCCCTTCCTGAGGCTAGTAATCCACAAAAGAGGGTGGTCTCTCACTATCCACTCACAACTCAATAACTCACAACCCACTTATATTCTCCTACAGTTGTCCCAATTTTCCATCATCTCTCTTCCTCTGAACCTTCCCAACCCAAGGAATGTACCCCTTCACTGATCTCAGTCCCTCAGGCATCCCATTCATTTATGAGGGTCTCTTTGGCACAAGTAACAAAGAATCCCTCAACTAGGAAACTCCAGGGAACTTGCTGCTAGGAAAAAGTTACAAGTAAACAACAACAAACACTTGTTTTAGTACAACTCACTCAATATCTCACTCTTCAGGTCTGACAACCTGGATCTTCAATATTCATCTCCAAAACACTCCAAAAGCTCTCCAACATGCTCTATACTTCACCCTCCATGGTTTCACCAGCTCCAAGATCTCTTTCTTGCTCTCTACTTATTGCTCATGTAGAAAACTTGACTATGTAAAACTGTTGTAGCTACCCATACAAATTTCCTCTCCTTTGCTTGACTCACACACTTCCCCAAGCTAATTTTACTCATCCCCCAGGTGTCCAATAACTATGGGATGTGAATTCTCACAACCACCCTCTTACATGTATTCAATGATTAGCTTTGGGGGCACTCAATCAGAAAATAGAGATTAATACATAATGATAATAAAATTTAGGAATGTGGGTGAATTAATAGATATGGGTAATTCCCCCTTGGACCCCTCTTAGGCATTCTCTTATACCCTCCCCTCTCTTGTGGATTAATTCAACCCCCATCTTTTTCCATGTCCCCTTAGCAGTTGGCACCACATTTTTATTATTAAAACATGGAAATATAATTCACATATTACATCCCTTGGACATAGGCACATATTATATATACATTAAGCATTAATTAAACTAGGGATTATAGTGGGGATGTTACAAAATTGTGGGAAGAGGAAGTGAAGGACTTTGAGAGGCATGAACTAGTTGAATTGGATTTTTAGTTTCATAAATGTCACATGTGTGTGACATATTTCTAGGTGTTGAGGAATCTACCAATGTTGAGATAGCACAAACAAAGTGATTCTTTGGCCAAGGGTAATTTTCATTCCTACTCATGGATGAATGGCATGTGTCGATACCTAATGGAAATGAGGGAATGGCCTAGGATATAGGCCCAATAATCAAATAAATATAATAAATGTGAGCAAATTTGTGTGTCATGGTATCCATAGGGAAGAATGCATAAAATAAGTGAGGAATAAAAAGGAAATATTCTCCTATATTCAATGTGATAGTCCAACTTGCAGATATTATGGTAGGAAAAATATGTGTTCCTAGATATATAGATCCATGAAACCTAGTTGAAAGTGTCTACATCAACAAGAATATGATTCTGAATACTCTAATAGACCTAGGCATAGGCATAAATGTTATGAAAAAGGGAACTATGCTTAGACTGGACTTTAGGGAACTATCGATACACACCTACTATATTCTAGATACTATATAGGTCAACTAAAATCTTGAAGGATTATTAGAGAATGTAAATGTTTCCTTTGACTCATGGAGAACCCAATAGATTTTATAGTACCTCAAACCAAATCCAAACTAAATGGGCATCCCCTCATCTTCTAAATATCTTGGCTAGATACAAATGATGCATATATCAATTGTAGGGCAGGAAACATGACCATCACAAGTCATCAATCAAAAACAAAACTTTCCCTCTACCCCCCTACCAAACCACTAATTGACATTTAAATACCTATGTGGGTAGGACAAGAAGAATGAGAAGAAACATTCCAAAAAATAGTACACCCTCTATTACAATTGAAATATCCCTAGCCATAAAAAATACATATGAAGAGACTTTCATTTAAAAATACATGAAAAATATGTATCCAATCTCTGTAAATATTAAAGATTATATTGGAAAATGGTAAGAGGAATAGTCTAAAATTTATACTGATTTGAAAGAAACTTCCTAGCAATATTTACTTACTATTGATATTGACCAATATCTAATAAAAATAGTAGAATCTTCCCCTCTAAAACTCTAAAAATTGGTACTAATTTGATTCTTATCGGAGAACAGGAGGTAGTAAATGTTTTTAGAAACCATACAACAACATTTGCATGGGATTACAAGGACACAAAGGGAATTCATCCAGACATTTGTACACACTAGATATACATCAACGATGAATCAACATCCAATAGGAAACCTAAGAGAGGAATGAACTCTACCTTAAAATATATATTCAAGGGAGAATTAAAAAAAAAAAAAAAAATAGATGCAAGATTCATCAACCCAATCACATATAGTAAATGGGTTTCATCCTTATTTATAGTTCCCAAGAAAAATGGAAAATAGAGGGTGTGTTTATACTACCAAGAGATCAACAAGGCCACAAGAAAGGACCACTTTTCCCTACCTTTCATTGATCAATTATTAGATGCTTAGTAGGTAAAAAGTACTTTTCATTTTTAGATTGGTTTAATGGATAAAACCAAATATATATCATCCCTAAGTACCAAGATAAAACCACTTTTACTTTCCCCCAAGGAAAATTTTCCTACAAGGTCCTTCTATTTAACCTATGTAAAGCTTCTGCTACCTTCCAACAACATGTCCTCAACATATTCTGAAATATAATTATTGATACTATGTAAAGATACATGGATGATTTCACTCCATATGAGAATTCATTCCAACAAGTCTTGACCAATCTTGATAATGCTTTAGAAATGTATAAGAAGATGAATCTGTCACTTAGCAGTGAAAAATCCAATATGTTCATGAGTGAAGGAATTTTCTTGGGTCACCATATATCTTCCAAAGGTATTGAACTAGACTAAGCTAAGGTGAACATAATTAAATACCTACCTAAGCCTCAAAATAAAATATTTGAGGAGTTTTCTAGGCCATCCAAGATACTACCAAAGGTTCATCAAATATTCTAACAAATTGGCCTCTCTCTTGTTCACATTGTTATCTAAGGACATAGACTTCTACTAGAAAAAAAAAATGCTAAACAAACTTTGACAACATCAAGTAAAAACTTATCTTAGCCCATATATTGCAAGGTCTCAAATGGAATATACCATTTCAGATTCATATGGATGCATCTAACAAATCATTAGGGGTAGTTTTAGGCCAATAAGAAGAAAAGAACCCTTATGCAATTTATTTTATCAACAAGAACTTATCTGGGGATGAACTAAATTATACTATCACTGAGAAAGAATTTTGTGTTGTTTTATATGCCATTAAAACATTTAGATATTATGTCATTATATACCTAGTTTTTTTTTCCATATAAGCCATGTTTCCATTAGATATTTGATTAATAAAACTAATATTAATGGAAGGATAATTACATGGCTCTTACTTACTATTGTATGAATTTGATCTAACAATCCTTAACAAGCTAGGTAAATAGAATGTTGTTGTACATTTCATATCAATACTAGCAAGTATTGCAGATGATAAAGTTGTAATTGGTATTTTTCCTAATGGACAACTCTTTGGAATATACATAGAGAATCCCTAGTTTTTTTACATAGAAAACTACCTAGACAAAAGGAGATTTCCTCAATACTTCTCCTAGTGAGAGTGCTACAAGATTGCCAGGAAAAGTGCCACCTATATATGGATAAAAGGATACATTTTCAAGATTGGAAAATATCAACTTATCAGAAGGTGTATAAGGTAGGATTAAGTACATGACATTATCCATGCATTCCATGACAATCCTTTTAGAGTCCATTATGTTTCAAAATGGACAACCTACAAGATCCTCCAAGCATGATATTATTGGCCTACTTTGCATAAGGAGTTTGAGTAATATGTCTCCCATTATGAGGAATTCCAAAGGATGGGTAAGAAAAACAAATGATTGAATTCCCTTACAACATTAGGTCTCATTTAAATCCTTTATAAAATGGGGCATGGACTTTGTAGGGCCCATTGACCTTCCTTTCAAAACAAAAGTATCAGATTCTAGTTTGCACTGACTATTTGACCAAGTGGGTAGAGGTAAAATCCATGAAGAATGAAAGTGAAGAAAAAGTAGCACAGTTCCAACATGATAACACATTTTCCAGGTTTGAGGTTCCAAGAGAAATAGTAATAAATCAGGGCCCCTATTTCACCTCTAATTTTATTAAAAATCTCATTTAGATGAAAAAAATATGCCATAGAGAATATTCTACATAAAACCCTCAAGCAAATGGGTAGTTAAAAGTGACCAACATGGATTTGAAATATATCCTTATTAGATTAGTCCATTCACATAAACAATTTTGGGAAAATAGATTGGTTGAAGTTGTATGGGCATACAATACAACTTGGAAAATAACCACACCATTCACACCCTATGCGTTGGTATATGGTATAAAATAAATGTTCTCCAAATAATTTGAAATAGAAACACTTTGAATAACATCCATCCTAAATATGGACCTATCATTAGCCCAACAAGAAATAAAAAAAAAATCCTTAGATGAGTATAGGAAGTAATCCTTGTTTCACACTAAGGTAGTACAACAACAGTGGAAAAGATGGCATGATAATATTATTAGGTCTAGGATTTTCAAGGAAGGATTGGACCCTTCTCTATGACTTTGTATTTAAAGAATTCAATGGAAAGCTAAATACTAGATGGTTGGGACCATGTGAAATAGACACATGCTATGATAATGGGTCAGTCAAGATCAAAACCATAGATGAAGAAAGGATATCACTCTTGATCAATGGGTATAGGATCAAAATATATAAGAAACCAATGAGAATAGAGGAATTCACTAGTTTTCTCTACAGTCAAAAAATAAATGTGGTTGGATGTAGTAGCAATGCACCCAACCCAATCTGATTTCCAAAGTTCAATGAAAAACAATGGAAAAGGAAAAAAGTAAAAGTAAAAAAAGACACAAAAAAAGAAAAATCCCATGGTGAAAACCTCATTGAGGCGTGAGGGATAGATTTTTCTTTGAAAACCTTCTAGGAGAAAAGAAAATATATAGATAAAATTTTCCCACGGTGGAAACGTATATAAGAACCATGGGGCAGAGCACTAGTGAACACTAGTGATGGCACCAGTTCCCTGAAGGAAAAAAAAAAAAATGACCTCTCTTTTCAATGTTTGTAGGTATATAAGACCACAACTATTCAAGAAGAACACCTAGGCCAAATGTATAAGGAGACAAAATCCACAATGCACTCAAAGAAAATTTGTAATCAAACATATCTAGTCTCCAAGGCCCACACTACAATATCAAGGATATAATATAGGTTTTCCTATTTCAAATACCATCACTATAAATATGCATCAAGCATATCACAACAAAGGAATTAATACATATGTATATTCCTCCATCATTATCCTAAATCTGTAGAGGCAATGCCCTAACTCTAAGAAAACATACAATCAAGTTCTACTCCTAGGGATGATTTTAGGGGCTAAATTTCGCTCATGGGCTAATTTTCCATGCTTTTTCCAAAAAAAAGATTCGCTTTTCTAAAATTTATTAGCCCAAATTCTATAGAATAAATTTATCTTACCTTAAAAATAGCCCAAATTTTATAGAAGCTATATAAAATCCTTATAATTTTGAATATTTTTACAAAGTAGTTTTCATATTAAGGACTAGTAATATTCGCCAAGGTTTCTACATTTTGAGATAAATTTCCATCCTTAAAATTATCCCTAAATCTAGGAATTCTATACAAACACCTCTACTTCAACTTTGTCAATGACTAAAGGAACACTCCAGCAACCCTCTTGCATGCATGCCTTGAAAAAAAAAATGCATATAAAATAAAAAATCAATGCAAAGGTATGTCACATGTATTCTAAACTTCATTTATTATTAATAATCATAGTCATAACCCAAAGTTTCATAAAAATTATAATGATCGACTCCACATCACTAGTTGAGGTTATTCTTCAATATTAAGTTCGGGGGTGGGGGATATATAAAGAATGCAAAGGTAATCGATGCCAAGTAAGTAACTATGCTAGCCATCACATCAAATCGGTATGAACAATCATGTTTAAAAATACAACAACTATTTGAGTTGTCTAGAGAAGGCACCTTATACCAACAACAAGTATAAGCTCTAGATTGAAAGAAAATCAAACAAAGTCTGTGCCTACTAAAACCATGATAAGAGAGTTGTTAAATTTCATGCAATTTCCACCATGATAAGAGAGTTGTTAAGTTTAATTCTTGCTAAACCATGAAAATAGAGCATTTAAGGATACTAGAATTAAAGGAAGAGACTATCAAATCTCAAAGTTCTCCATCAGAGACTATTGACCACAGCTATAGGGTTACACGGTTGAAAAGTCTACTAGTTTATAAGGTTAGTTCTCAAAAAGGAAGTGTTAAACTTGAAGTTTTTACCAGTTAATTTTTTTTTTAAAGTATATCCTCAAAAAAATTGAACTATTGAAGGTTGAAGTTGAGGTCTTAAGAGGTCAATTTTCAGGAAATTGAGTGTTGAAACAATAAAAAATTTACCACTTCCATTTAAAAAAAGTTTTTTCTCAAAAAATTAAAATGTTGAAAATGGAAGTTCTATGTTGAAGTTATTTTCCATTGTCAAGTCTATGAATTATCTAGGGTTTATCGGTAGAATTAACATATATCTAACACATAAATTTTAATATGGGGGGTGGTTTAAAGAAGAGAGAACACATAGAAGCTTCAAGATTATACAACAACCTTGAGGTAGTAGATATCTTGCAACAGTCAAATTGGTTGGAATACTTCAACAGATTGTAAGGTTATAATGATAGTTTTTCCATGTAGTTTTCCTTGAACTTTCACCATATTAAAAACCAAAAACACATCACCAAAGTAAAAGGAGTGATGCACTTGTGATTATCAGAGTATCGGGGTCACACATAGGATTGCCTTGGGATAAGGAGGATAGGAAACTAACCATAGATTCCAAGAAGCTATTCTTTCTAAGTTATGAATAAATAGAAGAGAATATGAATTGAATGAAGAGAGATAGTCTACCTGATCCTTAGGATGAGGTGGTCTATATCATCTTTTGGACTACATCACATGTGAGGGTAGGCTAAGTATGGTTTATGCCTACCATTTTAGATTTCTTTACCAATTAAGGAACTTATTTCATCAAAGACCTAAGGAAAACCTCAACATACCATATTTATTTCTATAGTATTTAAAATAAATGAGCACCAATGTAAAAAAAGAAAACAAAGAGGAATTACCCCACCATGATCTAATAAAGTTAATAGTTTGTGATGCATTGACAAGGTAACCATAATGAATTTAAGGGGAAGAATTTATTCCCATGAGTATGGAAGAATTCATAGCCTTTAGAAATGAAACCAAGGAACCCATTCTTGATAGGGATCTTGGGAGGAATAATAAATATAATAAGGATGATACCTCTAGGAGGAGGAAGGCACAAAAAAGAGTACATGTAAAAGAAGAGGGCTAGGAAGTGGATGCCACACTATTCAAAATGGGGACCCCTGATAACATCCCCCTAAAAATCAAGACTAAAATTCACTCTACAAAAAGAAGAGAGAAGGTCTCTATAAAAAGAGCTAGGATAAGATCATAGATAGATAAAAATATACCAATTACCCCTCTTCCTACTATTAGCACTCTGTAAAAATTTTCTGGCTGATAGAAAAATGACAGAGGTAATTGTTTCAACCTACTTTAGAGATGAAGCACTAGCCTTCTCAACTCAGACAGGGCTCTCTCGTGTCACTTGATATTTTTTTGGAAACTGGTGGCTAGATTTGGTTTGTTTTGGTTTTTTTTATAAATTTGTTGGCTAGGAAGGAGAGGGACACTTTGGGCTATGGAGTTAAAATTATGAAAGTGAATGAAAACAATGATCAACCAGTAGAAATCTCCAGAGGATAAAGTCTAAATGAGGCAATGAATCTGAGTTGTAAATTGAAATTTGCAGAGTGTAAGAGGAAAGGGGAAAAACAAGTAACTACATCAGAGCATTAATAAAATGAATTCTAAATTAGCTAGGAAGAAATACACACCATTTAAATCACTAAGCCAAGAGCATCGTAGGATGAAGTCTAGGCTTTTAACTATCCAATTCAAAAAGAAGACAATGTAAATGGAATTAAAGAACACGGGAAATACATACAATGAGGGAAGACAAATCTCATATCACCACCATTAGAATCTTTTCATAGAGACTTCAAAAGCTTTTGCATATGTATTCAATTCAATCCTAGAAAATTACAATGGAGTTCAGGACAACCAAAATTGTGCCCTTGCACTTCTGCCAACCCTTAATACACTCAGAACCTCTAATACTTATACAATTTGAGTTCCTTCACTGTACAACCGGTTACAATAACTGAAATGAAACGTTACAGCTTCTACAATGATTACAAATGACAGTTTTCAGGGGAAAAAAAAACATTTCATGATCCCTGCAGATTCCTCTGACGCTCCAGCTCCTTCGTGTGCCACGTTCTCTTTGAAATTTCACTCATACTCTTTCAAATATAATTTCATTTATCCATATTCTCATTAAACATTTGGGAATAATATATTTGAAAAATAAAAATAATTCTCAAATATTGTGGTTCTTTAAAACCATGTCTTGTTTGGCCAAATTCACCATTTCACTGTATAAAACATTTACTGTTACTATTTCATGTGAAAAACATTTACTGTGTAATGTTTTCCAATTTACCATTTCACTGTGGAAAAACATTTACTGTGTGTTTTTTCCAGTTTACCGTCTTTGGTAAAATACATTTTATCTTCTTCTTTTACTTCTGTAAATATTTGGAAAAAGAATTATCCAAGTCTTTGTTCATGTGCATCTTCCTATTTAAATTTTTTGCATGGAAATAAACATTAATTTCTTTAATTGTAAAACTTAAATCTTACCTCTGTAAAACCTTTTTTCACCGTGAGGAGGAATTTCATTTATTAGAAATTCCATAATTGTTGTTGAAATGCACTCCTGAAAAAAATTCACATTAAACATATGATAAATGGTGCATTTATTACATGGGGCTTGGGCTGGAGTGGTTTAATCCAAACTTCTTTTACCCCCAATATGCTCCACGTAAAAACACGTGTCAACTAAAGAAACCACGGTAGTTTTCCCCGACCCACCTTCACATAATTAACCTCCTTGCTACTTCAATCCCGAAATGTATGTGCGCCCTCCATCCAACCTTTAACTTTTCCACATTATAAATTGAGATTCGTGCCCATGATTTGACCTGATTCCATAAATTAAATATTGGATTAAATATTAATATAAATATTTTAATATAAAAACATTTATATTAATAATAATAAATCCCTTTTCTATTTTCTAAGGACTTTGGGCTTATGTGCCTTAACACATGACTTTGTGGATAGGATAAGGTCACTTAATAAAAGGAATAATTTTTATTTTCAACTGGAATATGAAAATAAGGGTAAAAATGAATGAAGTGATGAAACTAAGGGATTTAGATAAGCATTAAGGCTAGATATAGGTTTGGGATATTCGCCAATTTTTTTAATCATGGAGGAAATGACTATTTTGGATGATCAATTGGGTGAAAGATTTAGGTGATGGGAGCTTGACGGAGCTTGTGAAAATTTTGAAAATCTGAGTGGAAAAATAGCACAAGGACAAGACGCTTTGGGAAAAATTAATACAAATTAGCAGGTGATAACACCTACTACACTTGTGAATTTGGAATAAGACCCTAGTCATATTAAGAACTTAATTAAGCTATAGGAAGAAAAGAAACCAAAATATTCCAATAATAATGAGACAAAAGCATAAAACATCATGAATGAATTGGAGGAATCCAATGTTGAAGCCCTAAATGGAAAACCATGGCAAATACTAAGGCCAAGATAAAGGATGTTGGTGGAAAAGGTGATGTATTTCACCTTGAGATCGACTTGTACAACCTATAGGAATGATCTTAGATTATTAAAATGCAACATATGGACAACACAAAACATCTAGAAGATGAAAATAAAACTTTGAAGGATGAGCTAGCCAAAACCAAGGAAGAACTGGCTAGAAAGAATGAGAAAATTGAAATATTTGAAGCATCCATATCTAAAATGGTGTATACATACAACTAAAGTATACACCCTCTTTCTAAAGGAACATTGGAATTTTTTTTAGTTAAATAGATTGGTCGTCCAACTTCCTTACAGAGTGGATATCCCAAGGGACTTTATAGAGACATGCTAGTAGGGAAATGCAGATGAAAGAAATCCGATAAATGAATTTTACATGCACAAATTTGTGCCCCCCCCACCTTTTTATATGGTGGCAAATCCCATATGTAGGGAAGGTCCATCCTAGAGCTATGTTCTCATGGATCCACCATGAGGAATTAAGGGTTGTCAAGTTCTATAAATATAGGGAAGAAGAAATGAGAAGCCACCTATGGATTAGGTTTAAGGCCGTAAGACCAAAAGTACTTAGCAACAACCATATAGCCCTAACATCATACATAGGGATAATTCCCATTATAGAGGAAAAATAAAGAGGGGCAATTTCCTATTATGAATCCACAATCAAAGTTTCAAGGGAAAGTGCACTCCAATCCTACCAATTCAAATGGAATGGGATTTTTTTTGATCTCCAAAGGATAGACCCTCACTCTCCTCATAATTTATACTTTTCCTTGTTTGGGGAAAAATTTTGCAAGGAAACTTTGAGGAAGATTAAGCTCAAATGGATTGGGATAAGATTCAATCCTCCTCTCCTATTACATCTCACACCTACATGAGAAATGGATGAGGAGAAGGAGATGAAATATTGGAAAGAAGTAGAGAATAATGCAAGATAATGTAGAAGGGAAAAAAAATCTCACTACCCAAAATGAAAATAACTTCAAAATGTCAAGAAAATGTTAAAAAAGAACCTAGTTGGAGATGAATAATCTCTTGGTATAAATATTAAAGCTTCCACCTTCAAATTTGTTCAATCTTCTATCAACCCATGTCAAATATTCATTGTTACCCATTTGAATGTCCAACCCAACTATATTAGTGTCCAAAGCATCTAAATTTCATACATGACACTTCAAATCACTCCAAAGTTGCACAAAAAGATTGTTAGTCTATTTTTGTTCTTTGAATGACAAGGGAAATACTATATAAATAAAAGGAAAACCCAAAAATTGAGTTGATAAAGATATGGGTTAGTCATTAATGCGGGTTAGAGGGTTTTTAGTGGTTAGAATAGGTTAGTTTATTTTTTCTTTTCTTTTATAAAACTAGTTCCACAAGGGTGTCAATCTCAAAAGGGACATCCAGACATCTTTGAAACTATCAAGGGATGTTTGGACATCCCCTGCTTATGTGAGTGATGTCTAGACATCCACCCCTAATGTTTTTTTTTGGGGGGGAAGGAATGTATTGGGGACATATGTCCTCCAGACATTCTTGAATCCTTACCAAACAAGGATGTCCTTGTGGCATCCTCCCATTCCCCATTATGAGGAAACACATGGTTAATTCCCCTTTGCTAAATTGACTACTAGAAATTTCATCACACTATCCTAAATTTCAACAAAACCGATTGTTACAATTTCCTTTTCATTATTGGCTTGAATTTTTGCCAGTTGGTAATGGGAAGCATTCTTTTCTATTGTTGCATTTGACAAAAATGCATTGCCGCTCATATTTAATCGATAAAACTAAATCTTTTCTATGGTTATGTATCTATAGCAAGTGAATTAAATGCCTGACTAGAATAACCAATTGTTTAACTTTTCTCTATATGGTGTCATTCAATAATTTGTTTCCTATGTTTTCGTCTTGAGAAGGATTTGTTGATGTTGGGGGAGCACTTTCATTTATAAATAGTGTAGAATACCTACTGCCATTTACATAGGCTATGATTTGCAAGGGTTGAGATGATACCAATTGAGCCAACATGTCAATCTATTTGTTCATAATACCTTGTAGTTCATTCATTCTTTCCTTTGAGATAAGTTTGTTTTTAGTAGATAAGCACTTCTCTTTTGCAATGTTAATCTCATCTATCATCGTATAAACTTCTTTGTGGATCTTTGATCCTTTGATTTGGTGACTTCTTTAGGCTCACCAATAGTTCAATCTTGACTTCTTCTTTGAACCATTCAATTTTTAATTAGCTTCAAACTTATCTTGAGTATGAAATTGACTTAACCTCCAGGTTGAGTGTAGGTGTAAAGAACCCTTCCTGCTACACCCACTTAAACAAAAAAAAAAATTAAACAATAAAATAAATAACATACACATGCTAATTTATTCATGCATCTAACAACATAAATAAAAACTCATGAATGCAGAAATTATCAATAAACCCAACAACATTCAAATTAAACATATACACAATGAAAATAATCATGCAAATAGAATATAAAACTTATCTTGAAATGTTAATCCAACTGGATGTGTACAAGGGATGTTCCTCCCAACAATAGGCTTGGTGTTCCAAATATAAATAGGAAGACACCCCCAAGATGAGGCTATGAGTCCACAAGGAGTTTTGGCCCTCTTGGTTGTCCACTCTCCAAACTCAGTAGCCCAAAATCCAGGTTTTACTCCAACAATAGTTCTAATCCACCAACTCTCTTCCCATTCAACCTACACAACCCAAGGAATGGGATCCCCTTTCTCTTCCACGCGGTCCCTAGGGCCTTCCCACTTCCCTCCAGGGCTCCAAAGCACTCAATTGGCTAGAAATATCACATCTGGGGACTCTAGGAACTCTCAGTTTCTCTAAGAATGCTCATATCATCCTTCTCAAGGCTCTTGATCCACTTCCTCAACAAGAAATGTCACTTACAGGAATAAAACCTTTATTACAAGCCTACAACCTCATTTTTAGCATAAAACTTAGCCCAACAATGGTTGTCCTTAAGCATAACATGGCTAGTGCTCTTTTTCCATCACTCATCCCTCCTCTTTCTCCTCCAAACCAACATGAAAAATCACTAAAGATTTAAATTGAATTTTCTTTTCTTCTCATGCAAGCTTGACTCACACAGTTCCCAAAAAGTGGTTGTACTCATCCCATGCTATCATAAATTGGGTGAGTTGACCTTTCTCGCCTACCACTCTTACATAAATTTGTGATATGTCTAAGGGAATAAACATTATAATGAAAAGGATGAATTATTAGGAATGGGTAACCCCTTGGACCCCTCTTTAGCCTCCTCTCTTGTGCAATCATATCCCCTCGTCAATATCATCCCACTTGTACCACATGCAACAATAATTATTTTATTAATAGTTTTAATGTACATTTTACATAACTGGCCCTTGGCCCTATCAATTCATATGGGCTATCTCGCTCAATCATATCGTCTCACTAGCCTAATTAGTGTTTTCACAATTACATTATAATTTTAGAGATTAGAAATGGGGATATTATATCATCTCCACCTTATTTTTGCACTGTCCTTAGTGAAAAATACCATATAGGTGTACATACATATTACAATGCTAGGATCTCCAACTCTTATTCAACATATAGGCTCTCCAGTCTAATATCACATTGGCACTTAGACCCAAAATACATATAGATGGTCATTCTGACCCAAAACATGTGCTCATATGCACTCTAGCCCCAAACTGTACAAAATGAGTTCACACTTTAGTAACTCTTGCAACAATTCCAACCTACAATCTCTTGTTCCCCTTAGTCTACATAATCCAAAGAAGTTTACCCCCTTATTTTCACCATAGTCCCTCAAGATGTATTGCTTCCCTTCGGAGATCCAACAAATACCAACTAAGAAGTCTCAAAGATGTGGCTCCAAGAATTCTAGTTGCAACAACTTTCACAATTTGTTCATTCCCACAAAAATTCCAACCAACAAGCTCTCTTTCCCCACAACCTGCACAACACAATGAAGTTTACCCCCTTATTTTAACCACATTACCTTAGGTTGTACCACTTCCCTCTAGGGCTCTAGTGCAAGTTCAGGCAGGAATTCTTAGAGTTTTGGCTCCAAGAACTCCAGCTATGATAATGGAATCTCCAAACCTTCAAATAGTTGCAAATGTGCCTCCTACAATGCATTTTCAGCTCCACTTTACCTCTTTCTAGCTACAACAAGCCCAATAGAATTTGCGAGTTCCCTTCCTTTGTCCTTGAGCTCCATTTCCTTCTGGTACTCTTCTTTCTAAGTGTTCAAATCCATTTAGCTCACTATCCTTTTAGAAACACCCTCATGATTCTGGCCACCATACCATATGCATTATTAAGTTTCCTCTTCCTTGTTATACTCTCCCTCCAGGCTCAGGCATCCTCTTCTCCGCTACACAGTCCCTCAATAAATCCATCATTTTCCAAGGTGTTCTTGTGCAAGGAGTTCGCCAACTTACTACCAGAGTCCTACTTGCAATATGTACTCAATGGAAATCATAGGGTTCTAGTGTCCTAACAATAGCCTTCTTCTCGAGCTTTCCATCTTCAATAGTGATCATTTGTCCTGCATCATACACATAAAGTCCTCATGAGATACCATCATAGCAATTTTAATTATATATTAAAATTTGTTTCACAAGGAAAATCAAGTTTCCTGGTATGAGGTTCCTTCTCATAATGTTTGGCTCTTGCAACAACAAGTATCGGTCTTCCTTATGGGATTACACCATTTCCATATCCAAGACCAGTCTTCCTAAAATTTTATCAACTTTCATTCAACCAAACAAATTGTCAGCATTAATGCACAAGTGATCTTAGAATTTTACATACTAACTATTTAATCACTTATGTGTGTTAATCATATTAAATGGAATGAAACAATCATTCCTTACACATGCATTATCAGCGCCTAAGATTTTCATAATGCAATAAAACATTATCAATAAACAAACTAATGTGCCAATACCCATGGCCAGACCTATACAATGCATCCTTGCATTGACTCCAGAATACCACATATCTATGTCATGTATTCCACCATGGTGAGTTGGAAGGTCTAGCTAATGTCTCAACACATCATCCAAACTCTTCCTGATTATTTGTTTAACTATTTGGATACCTTCCTCTTCGACCCATACACAACACCAGGAATTTAATCCTCCAGTGCTCTTCGATGTCATCAAAGAGGTTGCAATCCAAACATTGGTTATACATGGGAAAACCATTAAGCAATTGTATGGCGCTATAGCCCTTCCATGTCCAACCACATCATGGCCTCACACATGGCTAGCTCTATTGGAATTCATTTCTATATTAGAAGTATGTCTCTTGACTTGAACTTGTTATGATCTCATAACCAACATAGCATACTAGTAAATGATATATAAATGCATTCAAGCATTAGACATAATTTAGTACCTTCAAGGCTCTTTTCCTTTACACATCAATTCAAATAATGAACTTTAACTGAGGGAATTCTTGCCTTAATTCCCTTTATCATTTTATGCAACATAAGAAACCAAATGAAATTACTTGCATGGTTTTTATCAAATTACTTGATGCTACCTACTCAACTACCATTTTATATAAGCTCGAAGGCACCCTTCACAACCTCTCGATCAACATTCTACCATTCCCTTTTGTATTTATATTGATGGCAACCATATGCAACAACAACATCATCAACATCTACAACCATTCTATAAACATTTTTTCTAGATACATATAATATCATTAGTAATATTTAATTTTCATGGCATCATTATTCCATATATAACAATATACTATTCTCAGTCTACGAGCATTCTTTCATGCACTAATGAATGTTAATATGCACCAAGCATTCAATCTCATCATGCCAACTAATGCACATGAATTTTATCTTTACTATATGCATCATACATCTCTTCTAGTATACACCCCAATGCATATCTATTTCAGCTTCTTGTACTCCATGTAGTTGTCCTTGAATCCTTCTAGATCCATACAACCTTGTGTACTATTACTTCGGCTCACTTGTGCACTATTGTTCCCTCATTTGAACTTGCTCTAGCCAAGTCTCACTTGACCATTCTGCGTTTCCAACCAACATGCCAAATTGGCCACTTCCTCCACTTAAGAAACTATGTTCCATCTTTACCTTGCCAAAACCTTCTAACACCTTAGGATGATGTACTTTATAACATTCCATCATATCATTACTGCAATATCCTTGAATCACCTTAACCATTATTATTATGACATTCATTGCCATTTTCTCTAGCTATCTATAGGTTTTACTCAAATTTTAAATTACTTCTCTTCTATGCATTTAATAATTCACTGCAAAATCATGCTTGTCCACTCAATACCAAATTTCTCCCAATGAAATGTTGTATTCTTCTATTGACACTTTTGAGTGAATGGGCCTTCATTATTCTATCCCTTGAATCATTTGCACTTGTACCCTGCTTCCACTGCACACTCGAATAACATACATGGTTATCTTTCTCTGAATACTTCAACCATAGTTTCCAATTCATAACTAGAAACACTTCCAAGTCATCATAGACTAGTCCCTAGAGATTATTTACCTGTCCCTATGACTCACCCATTATCTCATGGGGTCTTTGTTCTCTTTTGCAACAACTTTGCACTCCCTTTGTAACTCTTTATTGTGCTAGACCACTAGACAAGCTATGCCCTGCTTCCATGTCTAGTGGATCTAGGAAATAATAACTACTTTGGTGCTCAAATGAAATATATAATTTATAAATTATGTCATCTACAAGATCAAGTTCTTCCCCTTCCTATTGTTGTAACTTATCTTTATTCAAGAGTAGACAACCTACATCATTAGTACTTTTTGTTGATAAATATTCCAACACCTTTGCATAAATTCCCCACTTCATACTGCCATTTTCCTGAAGATTAAGTTCCTTACATATATTAGGTCCTTTTGAATAACCATGTGTTGACATTCTATTACATCTGAGCCAAATTTTGCAACTGGAAAAACAGTGCCTAAAACATCCAAGGATTTTGTGGAGCCAGAGAAATCCTTATCATATGTTGTATGGAAGATGCAAAATTCAATGCACCTGATCATCCTGTCAATAGGTCCTTGACATAAAATTTTCTTCTTGTGTTCCCCTACTCATCCACAATACCATGTTATTTAAAACTTAGTCCCTTTTTGCACTTGTTTCACTGGTACCAAAAATCTCAAGGGCTAACTTGTGCCTTTTGTAGAAGAAAATATGGCAAGAACTAGGAATTTTTTATATTAGATGTTGATAATATTCATGATTTTGAATACATACCAACTCTTGTATTTATGATCTAACACTCTATCCAACTTCTACATCGATATATACTTTTCAATTTGTCCCTTTTGCATTTCCTCAAGACTCGGAATTTTTGGCCATAAATGATTATCTCCCAAACGGAGCAAAATTGGTAAAAAATCCCTCAAGGCAAATTTGTTCGAGTTTATGGGTAGATAAAAAGCCGAATACATAAAATTTTCTGGACAGGTGATCTGGGGTCTCTTTTCCTTTGAAGATTTTAGAAATCCTCTAAACGCGCCCGAGAATAATGGATTTTTCCCTATTTTAGAATTTCCACTCCAAACTCTTTTGAATTTTGCTAGAATCCCAAATGGGTATCTTCATTCCTACTTTTTGAGCTATCTATAAAATTGTCACCCTTATTTGGACCTTGGTCACCAAGCATGACCCAAATATTAAAAAGTAACTATTTCACATTTTTCGGAAAATAGACGCATAATTAGTCAGTGGCCCTTAGAGGTATTCTTGTAGCCCTCGTGACTACGAACACACACCTAAATTTTCATCTGATTCAAAGTTAAAATGTTCTTTCTATGCCCAAAACAAGTTTTGGGCTCTAGTCTTATAACTTTTCGTTTTGTAAATTATCAGTTTTCTCCTTCCCTTTTCCTCCTCTTTTCTTCTCTCTCTTCTTTCTCTTCTCTATTTCTCTCTCTATCTTCTTTCTTTTCCTTCTTTTCTTCTTTCTTCTTCCCTTTTCTCCTTTATCTATGATCATGATCCTTTCCCCTTGCCAATGTTTCGGTCCCAAAAAAACATTTTTCATTGATGTATCGATGTCGAGATGTCTTTTCTCCATTGACGTATCAATGCCAAAAAATCATTCCTTGTTGATAAGAATCCATATTTATCGTTGATAAGAATCTATCTTCTCGTCGACGAATCCTCATCTTCTCATCAACATATTGGCAATGAAACCTTATCTTCTCGTCGACGTATCAACGATGAAACCTTGTCTTCTCTTAATATATATAAGTGATAATATTTTGTCAAATGGATCTTGCTTGCTAAAAAATAATAATTAAAATTGTACTTGCATTGAATCTAAAGTTATAATTGAAAAAGAAATTGCACATAGACATTAATTGTGACCACATACATGATATAATATCTAATTAAAAATACACAAGTTGAAAAGAGTAATAAATTGCAATTATATATATTAAAATAATGTTTAAAGAAAAATAAACTTTTGATAAGATGTCATGCAATTTGAAAAGATCTAAGTAAGATATTTTTACCTAAATATTTATAAGACATTTTTTTGGCCTTGTTCATGGTCCTTGGTCTCTAGACGCTTCATCTAAAGGCTTTATTTTTCTCTCATATTCATTAGCAAGGTTTTGAATATTACCGAATATGCGCATATCCATGAAAATTGGAAAGCTATGCTTAATTTATAATTGCATTTAATCCACAATTCTGTGACTTTTGGGTATCATATTAATGCTATCAATACATGTGTATAACAGATATTACTGGTGTATATCTTTACAGATGTATATAATATGAATACAAGAGCGTGCATATGTGTGACCTTTTACTCAGGAAAAAAAATGCATTTTAATATAAATAAATAACAAAAATGAAGGTTCATTGGTGTTTCAATGTCAACTCCAAATAATAAAAAACATTCATGACGTCGATATAATAGCACGCAACAGGAGAAGACTACGAACACACACCTAAATTTTCATCTGATTCAAAGTTAAAATGTTCTTTTTATGCCCAAAACAAGTTTTGGGCTCTAGTCTTATAACTTTTCGTTTTGTAAATTATCAGTTTTCTCCCTCCCTTTTCCTCCTCTTTTCTTCTCTCTCTTCTTTATTTCTTTCTCTATTTTCTTTCTTTTCCTTCTTTTCTTTTTCCTTCTTCCTTTTTCTCCTTTATCTATGATCATGATTCTTTTCCCTTGTCAATGTTTCGGTCCCAAAAAAACATTTTTCATTGATGTATCAACGTCGATATGTCTTTTCTCCATTGACATATCAGTGCCAAAAAATCATTCCTTGTTGATAAGAATCCATATTTATCGCCGATAAGAAACTATCTTCTCGTCGACGAATCCTCCTCTTCTCATCGACATATTGGCGATGAAACCTTATCTTCTCGTCGACGTATCAACGATGAAACCTTGTCTCTTGCAACAATAGGTATCGGTCTTCCTTATGGGATTACACCATTTCCATATCCAAGACCATTCTTCCTACAATTTTATCAACTTTCATTCAACCAAACAATTTGTCAGCATTAATGCACAAGTGGTCTTAGAATTTTACATACTAACTATTCAATCACTTATGTGTATTAATCATATTAAATGGAATGAAACAATCATTCCTTACACATGCATTATCAGCACCCAAGATTTTCATAATGCAATAAAACATTATCAATAAATAAACTAATGTGCCAATACCCATGGCCACACCTATACAATGCATCCTTGCATTGACTCTGGAATACCACATATCTATGTCATGTATTCCACCATGGTGAGTGGGAAGGTCTAGTTAATGTCTCAACACATCATCCAAACTCTTCCTGATTACTTGTTTGACTATTTGGATACCTTCCTCTTCGACCCATACACAGCACCAGGAATTTAATCCTTCAATGCTCTTCGATGTCATCAAAGAGGTTGCAATCCAAACATTGGTTATACATGGGAAGACCATTAAGTAATTGTATGGCGCTATAGCCATTCCATGTCCAACCACATCATGGCCTCACACATGGCTAGCTCTATTGGCATTCATTTCTATATTAGAAGTATGTCTCTTGACTTGACCTTGTTATGATCTCATAACCAACATAGCATACCAGTAAATGATATATAAATGCATTCAAGCATTAGACATCATTTGGTACCTTCAAGGCTCTTTTCCTTTACACATCAATTCAAATAATGAACTTTAACTAAGGGAATTCTTATCTTAATTCCCTTCATCATTCTATGCAACATAAGAAACCAAATGAAATTACTTGCATGGTTGTTATCAAATTACTTGATGCTACCTACTCAACTACCATTTTATATAAGCTTGAAGGCACCCTTCACAACCTCTCGATCAACATTCGACCATTCCCTTTTGTATTTATATTGATGGAAACCATATGCAACAACAACATCATCAACATCTTCAACCATTCTATAAACATTTTTCCTAGATACATAATATATCATTAGTAATATTTAATTTTTATGGCATCATTATTCCATATATAACAATATACTATTCTCAGTCTACGAGCATTATTTCATGCACTAATGAACGTTAATACACACCAAGCAATCAATCTCATCATGCCAACTAATGCACATGAATTTTATCTTTACTATATGCATCATACATCTCTTCTAGTATACACTCCAGTGCATATCTATTTCAGCTTCTTGTACTCCATGCAGTTGTCCTTGAATCCTTCTAGATCCATACAACCTTGTGTACTGTCACTTCGGCTCACTTGTGCACTATTGTTCCCTGATTTGAACTTTCTCTAGCCAAGTCCCACTTGACCATTTTGCATTTCCAACCAACATGCCAAATTGGCCATTTCCTCCACTTAAGAAACTGTGTTCCATCTTTACCTTGCCAAAACCTTCTAGCAACTTGGGATGATGTACTTTATAACATTCCATCATATCATTACTGCAATATCCTTGAATCACCTTAACCATTATTATTATGACATTCCTTGCCATTTTCTCTAGCTATCTATTGGTTTTACTCAAATTTTAAATTACTTCTCTTCTATGCAGTTAATAATTCACTGCAAAATCATGCTTGTCCACTCAATACCAAATTGCTCCCAATGAAATGTTGTATTCTTCTATTGGCTCTTTTGAGTGAATGGCCCTTCATTATTC
Source organism: Picea engelmannii (assembly GCA_009831015.1). NCBI lineage: Eukaryota > Viridiplantae > Streptophyta > Pinopsida > Pinales > Pinaceae > Picea > Picea engelmannii. Next base: position 770,121 of record ML781264.1, read on the forward strand.
TATCCCTTGAATCCTTTGCACTTGTACCCTGCTTCCACTGCACACTCTAATGACATACATGGTTGTTTTTCTCTGAATACTTCAACCATAGTTTCCAATTCATAACTAGAAACACTTCCAAGTCATCATAGACTAGTCCCTAGAGATTATTTACCTGTCCCTATGACTCACCCATTATCTCATGGGATCTTTGTTCTCTTTTGCAACAACTTTGCACTCCTTTTGTAAGTTTTTATTGTGCTAGTCCACTCGACAAGCTATGCCCTGCTTCCATGTCTAGTGGATCTATGAAATAATAACTACTTTGGTGCTCAAATGAAATATCTAATTTATAACTTATGTCATCTACAAGATCAAGTTCTTCCCCTTCCTATTGTTGTAACTTATCTTTATTCAAGAGTAGACAACCTACATCATTAGTACTTTTTGTTGATAAATATTCCAACACCTTTGCATAAATTCCCCACTTCGTACTGCCATTTTCCTGAAGATTAAGTTCCTTACATATTTTAGATCCTTTTGAATAACCATGTGTTGACATTCTATTACATCTTAGCCAAATTTTGCAACTGGAAAAACAGTGCCTAAAACATCCAAGGATTTTGTGGAGCCAGAGAAATCCTTATCATAAACATGTTGTATGGAAGATGCAAGATCCAATGCACCTGATCATCCTGTCAATAGGTCCTTGACATAACATTTTCTGCTTGTGTTCTCGTACTCATCCACAATACCATGTTATTTAAAATTTAGTCCCTTTTTGCACTTGTTTCACTAGTACCAAAAATCTCAAGGGCTAACTTATGTCTTTTGTAGAAGAAAATATGGCAATAACTAGGAATTTTTTTATATTAGATGTTGATAATATTCACGATTTTGAATACATACCAACTCTTGTATTTAGGATCTAACACTCTATCCAGCTTCTACATCATTCTATACTTTTCAATTTGTCCCTTTTATATTTCCTTAAGACTCAAAATTTTTGGCCATAAATGATTATCTCCCAAACAGAGCAAAATTGGTAAAAATTCCCTCAAGACAAATTTGTTCGAGTTTATGGGTAGATAAAAAATCGAATACATAAAATTTTCTGGACATGTGATCTGGGGTCCCTTTTCCTCTGAAGATTTTAGAAATCCTCCAAACGCACCCGAGAATAATGGATTTTTCCCTATTTTAGAATTTCCACTCCAAACTCCTTTGAATTTTGCTAGAATCCCAAATGGGTATCTTCATTCCTGCTTTTTGAGCTATCTATAAAATTGCCACCCTTATTTGGACCCTGGTCACCAAGCATGACCCAAATATTAAAAAGTAACTATTTCACATTTTTCGGAAAATAGAAGCATAATTAGTCAGTGTCCCTTAGAGGCATTCTTGTAGCCCTCGTGACTACAAACACACACCTAAATTTTCATCTGATTCAAAGTTAAAATGTTCTTTCTATGCCCAGAACAAGTTTTGGGCTCTAGTCTTATAACTTTTCGTTTTGTAAATTATCAGTTTCCTCCTTCCCTTTTCCTCCTCTTTTCTTCTCTCTCTTCTTTCTCTTCTCTATTTCTCTCTCTATCTTCTTTCTTTTCCTTCTTTTCTTTTTTCTTCTTCCCTTTTCTCCTTTATCGATGATCATGATCATTTCCCCTTGCCAATGTTTCGGTCCCAAAAAAACATTTTTCGTTGATGTATCGACGTCGAGATGTCTTTTCTCCACTGACGTATCAGTGCCAAAAAATCATTCCTTGTTGATAAGAATCCATATTTATCGCCGATAAGAATCTATCTTCTCGTCGACGAATCCTCATCTTCTCATCGACATATTGGCGATGAAACCTTATCTTCTCGTCGACATATCAACGATGAAACCTTGTCCTCTCACCGATGTATCGATGATGAATCCTTGTCTTCTCGCCGATGTTTCGGCAAAGAAATCTCATCCTTTTGACTATAGAAACCACTTCTTCTTCCTGACATATCGATGAAAGAAACACATATTTTTAGTGATAAAAAACACTTATTCTTGCCAACGTATCGATAATGAAACTTTATGTTCAATAAGATTTTTGTGGTGAGGGTTTTCAGTTAGGGTCGGAAAATGCTACATCGACAAAACAAGGCACTCCTTTCAAATTAGAATTAAAGAACATGGATCCGACATAAAGAATGAGTGCATTCGTACTTCAGCCTTAGCAGCACACTCCCTGAAAACAAAACACCATGTACGCCTTGAAGAGACAAAAAATATGGCAAAGGAGGATCACCTATTTAAACATCGCATTAAGGAAGCGATTGAAATTCAAAGAAATCCAAGCAACCTTAATAGAGACAATGGCCTAGAACTGAATGAAATTTGGCTCCCCTTAATTAATAATTAAAACATTCACCTTTAGGAAAACCCTAATTTTAAAATTAAAAACAATTTTAATTCAATAAATCCTAAAATATAAAAGTTTTTCTAAACACTTCTTAATCATTACTTAAGATCTTTATAAACTAAAATCTTTTAATAAAATTAATTTAATACTCTCATTAAAAATATAAAAAATTTAATAGTTTTTAAAAAAAGCCTTGTAAATAATAAACAACATTAAAATTTATAATGAATTGATAAGTCCAAATAATATAAAAACAAAACAAATTATAAAATAACAATTTCAATAACTTAAAATAAAACACTATAAATAAACTTAATTAATGTAGAATTAGGGTTCTTCCCAGCCGACATTTAGGCTCTCCTCTATCCATTTAACATTTATAGGAAGCATCTCTCTTAAATCATAACCCATGCTTCTTGTCCTAAAGATGGATCCTGATATGGATCCAAAACGTCAACAATCCATCAACAAAACTGTGGTTTTTCCGAACCTGAATGAAACTTTATATTCTCATCGATAAAATTCACTTCTTCTTGCCGTCATATTGATGATGAGACTTCATCTTCTCACAGATAAAATTCACTTCTTCTCGCTGATGTATCAACAATGAAACTTCATCTTCTTGCCAATAATGCTTCCTTGTTGGTGGCTCAAAATATACTTTCTTGTTGATTTTTCGGCGAAAGATGTAAATTCTTCGTTGATACACACTGTATCGAAAGCTAAGGGACATATTCATACTGAGTCGATTTTCGTGATTTTCGGGCTTGCGAATGTCATGGTTGTTGCAAAAACGCTCAACTCATCCATTTGAGTCAAATTCGACCCTTCCACAACCATAACAACCTTTGCAATGGAAAATCCAACAACAATAATCGAATTTCGAGGGGTTTTCACGCCAATTCCTTTTACTGGATGAACTCATATTTCGCTCCCAACACATGTGCGACTGTGATAGGTTTGGTTGTTTCGGCCTCCAGAACCAAAACCCATTTGCTAAATTCCAATTATCAACATACCCATGTCAAGTTTTAGTTTAAATACACCAAAAAAATAGGGATTATACTCGATTCCACAATTTTCCACAGGTAAAACACAAGTAGCAACTTGATTTCTATTGTAGCAGACCCTTGCAAGCCCGATGTTGCAACCTACAACTCTGATACCAATTGTAAAGAACCTTGCCTACTAAACCCACTTAAACAAAAAAATTATTTACACAATAAAATCAACATTAGACACATGCCCATTTATTCACACATTTAATAGCATAAATAAAAACCCATGAATGTGGGCATTATCAACAAACCCAACAACATTCAAATTAAACATATGCACAACATAAATAATCATGCAAATAGAACATAAAATTTATCTTGAATTGTTAATCCAAATGGCTTCGTACAAATGATGTTCCTTCTAGCCATAGGCTTGTTGTTCTAAATCTCAACAACAAACCACTCCTGAGTTGAGGCTATGAGTCTAGAAGGAGGTCTGGTCCTCTTGGTTGTCCACTCTCCAAAATTAGCATCCCAAAACCTAGGTTCTACTCCAACAACAATTCCAATCCACCAACTCTCTTCCCTTTCAACCTGCACAACCCAAGGAACGAGATCCCCTTTCTCTGCCACACAATCTATCGAGCCTTCCCACTTTCCTCTAAGGCTCCACTGCACTTGGTTGGATAGAAATATCACAACTAGGGACTCCATGAACCCTCCGTTGCTCCTGGAGTGCTCACAACAACGTTCTCAAGGCTCTTAAGTTATTTCCTCAACTTGAAATGTCACTTACAGGCACACAACCTTCATTACAGGCCAACAACTTCATTTTCAACATAAAACTCAACCCAACAATGGTTTTCCTTAAGCATAATATAGTTGGTGCTCTTTTTCTAGCACTCAACCCTCCTCTTTCTCCTCCAAATCAACATGAAAACTCACTCAAGAATGAACTCGAATTTCCTTTTCTTCTCATGCAAGCTTGACTCACACTTTAATAACTCTTTTATATTTCTAAGGGAACAAACATTATAATGAAATGGATGAATTATTAGGAATGGATAACCCCTTGAAATTCTCTTTAGCCCCCTATCTTGCAGAATCATATCCCCTGTCGCTATTGTCCCACTCGTACTGTAGCCAACGATAATTATTTTTAATAATAATTTTAATGTACATTTTACATAGCTTGTCCCTTGGCCCTATCAAATCATACATGCTATCCTCACTAGTTTAATTAATGTTTGCACAATTACATTATAATTGCGGAGATTATAAGTGAGGTTCTTCTTAATGAGAATAAGGTATGTGGATTTGTCTTGTATGTGTGGTTAAAGATGTCAATACCTACACAAGCAATACAAATATGTGAGAGAGTACAAAAGATAAATATATTGAATAATAAATAAAATATAACTATAACAAAGAATATCTATAAAGAGATGGCATGACACATGTGAGTGAGAGTACAAAAGATAAATATACTGAAATAATAAATCAAATAAAATATAGCTACAACAAAGAATATCTATAGATAGATGGCATGACAACTTGAATTATAAATGCATTATCTCAGGCTGTGTGGAAGAATCAATAAGGCTTACAAGTCTAAGATGGCTTTAATGCCCTTTATTTATACATTAGATAACATAATAATTTCAATACTTTGCTGGTAATGGCTCACACGATTTGTTTTTGTCTTTGCTGTCTTCCATATTTGTTCAATGGTGAATCATTTAGTCATCTCCTTCGAGTGTCGTGGCGTCTTCTTGTTATTGCCGGACCCTTTTTTTGAGTTGATGTGTTATTACTGTTGCGGAGATCTATTTTTCTGACAGTGTATTGCTGGCTCTCTATTCTTCAAAACTTGGGTTGTGTGCCTACAGTGCCTGTAATTTTGAATTGCGAGTTTTGCAACTCGGGGTTGGGTTGTGGTCTTCAATTCCCACAGTTGTATGTTGCGGGGTTCCATTGCCAGCAATGTTTGGTTGCGTCCTTGTCAATTGCTCACTTCCTAGGCTACAGAATCTTCATTTCCTCAACTTGCAGTTGCAAGCCTATCACTTGCACAGCCTAATTTTGCAAACTTTAGACAAGATAGGTTTTGGGTTGTAGGAGTCCTTGCTAGCCTTGCAACCTGATCAGTAGAAATGACTGGCAATATGGATATTTAATATAGGAGTAGCAACTACACATAATGAACAAAATTTGAAGCGTTTCACGATTGCAATGAAAGTTAAATATGTCAGAAAAAATGTGAAGTCTGAGTTTTCCAAGAGTTTATGAAGGGCGTTTATGAACTTCAAAATAAGCTACATTATGCCTTAAAAGATAAATATAGGCTTCAACTCTACACTGCACGCTTCAGGGTGTTGTCACAAGGTATGCGAAAGATAAAGGATGAAAGAGCTTCAGAGTTTCATGGGAGGAATGGATATTTAATATAGATTCGCAACTACACGTACATGAACAAAATTTGTAGCATTTCACGATTGCAAAGGAAAATTAAATATGTCAGAATAAAATGCCAAGTCCGAGTTTTCCAAGAGCTTCTGAAGGGCATTTATGAACTTCAAAATAAGCTACATCATACCTTATCAGACAAATATAGGCTTCAACTGGGCAATGCATGCTTCAAGTGTTGTCACAAGGTTTGCAAGAGACAAAGGATGAAAGAGCCTCATGGGAGGGCTGAGTTAGAACTAGTTCTAGATCAAACACTTGTAGGTCATTGCGTTGTCCTTTTGCTTGTGTTTCAAACTAAAATGTCAGAGTTAATAAATGCAGAGATTACAAATTTTGGGTGTCTTTAGGTTTAGGTTTAGGTTTTTGAGGATGCTGAATCAATTTATCAATTTATGTATTCAAAACTTGATTTAAGCAATATAATGTTGTGATTTCATCAACAATCAATTTATGTATTCAAAACTTGATTTAAGTAATATAATGTTGTGATTTCATCAACAATTGCCTTAGTTGCCTGAAAATCAAACTGCACCTATTTATTTACCTGAAAATCAAACTACATCTATTTAAGCTAGATGTCCAGCTTTCCAAGGTGATAAAAAGTAGTGATACCAAAACTGATGTGGTCTAATTTCCTTGGTCCCTTGGTCCAGAGTTGAATGCATATGTTCTTTATTTCCATTATCTAAATATTACTGTCCTCAAAGGACAAGCATTATTGAAGACATAATTCCATCTCTCATAATTGTGTTGCAAACTAGAATGCGTTGTC